>JAIPRL010000458.1:29338-80270 GCA_025469235.1 Pemphigus obesinymphae | reverse complement strand
TCACCCTGAAAATTAAAATGGCATATGACATCAAACTTTCATCTCAGTGACAACTGACAAGTATCGAACATAAATACATTTCAACCCTTATCATTCTATCAATATTTAATACTTTCTAGTAAACGTATCCTATTATTGATAATATTAGCACATTATAAAACAATATTAAAATTTCAATAATAGTACTTGATAATAAAAAAATTTCTCGAAACATTTTCTATTATTAAAATCCAATAGTTTCCAATTTTTCTTTTAATATACTTTTTTTGTTAATACTCCTTGACACCTTTATAGAAACTTTCCACATGATCTACTTAACATGTAAAATATACAAAATGAGTTAGATTTTGTTGTATGTCAAACATGTTTCTATTTGTATAATATCCAATTTATTTTATTTATATTTATTGTATTTATTGTATATTTGCACCGATTTAGATAGTAAATGTTTTATTTTCTATAATAAAAAAAACAACGCAAATACAAATTTTACAGTATAATTGTGTATATGATATATTTTATAGATACGATATCATTCAATGGTAAAATGTATACATATTTTTAAAATAATATGTTAATTATTTATATAAACACATAAAACCACATTGGAGATTTTAGTACGTTAAGTTTATTTTTACGTGTTTACGAAGAACAGTTTACATTTAAAGTACATAATATTAGAAAATAATAAACATTGCAATAGTTAAAAGTGTGGTAATATATAATTTAACAAGTCAATCGCCTTGAGTATCATACATTAGATTCTCACATAATTTTACTATTAAAATCTTGGAGACGTCCCAAGATTTTTAACCTAGTGAGTATTATATATTTTACCATCAGAGTAAGTTTGAACCAGTGAGTATGATTATTTATACTCGTGGCAAGTTCAAAATTCTGTTAACAAAGTACATTTTTAACTAATAACACTATAATAATATTGTATAATGATAAAATACTGTTGTATCATTTTTAATTTTTAGCAATTTTAAAATATGACGAGTACTTACATATATCTACTTTTTCAGGTATTTTAAGACTGTAATAATTTATATATTAATATAATAATATTAACTATAATACATAAGTAGAGATAAACTTCAAAATTGCATGATACCTAATCTCTCAACTCTATTCTACCAAAAACAATACTACTCTGTTTTACCATTTATAATTTCGGTAAATAATATGCATAACATTGACTACCCGTACACATATAAAAAACTTAACAATTTATTTACGTTTATTTTCATAAGATAATATTAGATAAATTCATCTTCACCAACCCAACCACCCATCAATTTAACCTCTTTTAAACTTGTTACCTATATAGAACCTAGATATCAAAATAAGACTCTTTTCTTTAGCACACCACTGCTAATAGGTAATAACAGAAAGATCAAATTATAGTCGACAACATTGTGAATTTATCCGACTCAATATTTTAATTACCTAGCTATAACAGATGAACTGCAGGTGAATAAATTAGGTTATAAAAAGGTTGCCAAAAATAAATATAAGCTTATGAACAATTTCACTCACAAAAGTAAGTGCACTGGTCATTATATGCTACAACTTCAGATAAAGTGTAGTCACGCACTCACACCTATATTCAAAACGCAATAGGTATATATTACTATTCAGTTTTAAATACCTATTTAAAACTATTTAGAAAATACTGCACGAAGGTACAATACTAATTAAGCTAAGCACAATTAGTAATTAGCATAAAAATATTGAATTCTAGTCATTACCTACTATCGAGTTAATTACTAAACATAAGCCATTTATAAGCCTTGTATCTTATACTTGAAAAAAGTCGTACGATTGGATTATAAAAGCTCTTTACATTTCTTCCTTCCTTAGATCATCGATGATAACGTACCTACATGATATATATTGGTATATACAGTGGAATAACCAAGAAGAGGTTTAACAGGTTTTGACCCCTTATCTCCCGAAAATTATTTTACTTTAGCTTTATGGTTGAATGAATTTTATTTTTTTGTTTGTCGTTGAAACCCCTCCCGAATTTTCTTTTCAGCGACGCTACTAGGTAAATATTAATAGAACTCTGCAATATTAATGCATAAATTACGATTTTAATAAAAAAAAAAAAAGTATGTATCATAATTTTAAATATTTTTCCACAGTAATCTTCTAAAACTAACCACTTTACGAACATATTGAAAATATATTTGATATATTATAAGACTTATATTATTACAAGATTTATTTATAATATTTTAATCTGAAAAATCACCGAAATCAAATCGATTCACTTTAAATTTACTTCCTTCTTAGAAATTCGACCAAAAACTCTTGGAGGCACTCTTATCAGCATTTCCGAATATTGGATACGTTGTTGCTTATATAATTTCATGACAGACTTTCAAACAAATTTCCTTATACAGTTAACAAAAATAATAATCATGCCAATACTTATGTCACCCATTATTATTTTATTTTATATCAATGGTGTACTTAAATTTTAAACAGAATTGACTTAAATCATATAGTATACCTAAATAAATCTAGAATTAATAGATTCAATTTATTTGAGAGCCGGGTTTAAAATATAAAGGCAACAACATATACAAGCCACTGATAAAAATGCATTATTCATTGAGTGCCCCGTATTCTTATAATAATATTTAAGTTTACTCATATCAAAACTAAAATTATGTAATTTAATCTTAAAATACACAATCAAAGGTAACTCATTCAATATTACCCTATAATAATTCACCCTGAAAATTAAAATGGCATATGACATCAAACTTTCATCTCAGTGACAACTGACAAGTATCGAACATAAATACATTTCAACCCTTATCATTCTATCAATATTTAATACTTTCTAGTAAACGTACCCTATTATTGATAATATTAGCACATTATAAAACAATATTAAAATTTCAATAATAGTACTTGATAATAAAAAAATTTCTCGAAACATTTTCAATTATTAAAATCCAATAGTTTCCAATTTCGCTTTTAATATAATTTTTCTGTTAATACTCCTTGACACCTTTATAGAAACTTTCCACATGATCTACTTAACATGTAAAATATACAAAATGAGTTAGATTTTGTTGTATGTCAAACATATTTCTATTTGTATAATATCCAATTTATATTATTTATATTTATTATACTTCTTGTATATTTGCACCGATATAGATAGTAAATGTTTTATTTTGTATTATAAAAAAAAACACCGCAAATACGAATTTTACAGTATATTTGTGTATATGATATATTATATAGGTACGATATCATTCAATGGTAAAATGTATACATCTTTTTAATAATAATATGTTAATTATTTATATACACACATAAGACTACATTGGAGATTTTAGTATGTCAAATTTATTTTTACGTGTTTACGAAGAACAGTTTATATTTAAAGTACCTATATAATATTATAAAATAATAATAAACATTGCGACAGTTAAAAGTGTAGTAATATATAATTTAACAAGTCGATCGCCTTGAGTATCATACATTAAATTCTCAAATAATTTTACTATTGAAATCTTGGAGACGTTCCAAGATTTTTAACCTAGCGGGTATTATATATTTTACCATCAGAGTAAGTTTAAACCAGTGAGTATGATTTTTTGTACTTGTGGTAAGTTCATTTTGTCAAAAAAGTACATTTTTAACTAATGATACAATAATAATATTGTATAATGGTAAAATACTGTTGTATCATTTTTAATTTTTAGCAATTTGAAAATATGACAAGCACCTACATATATCTACTTTTTCAGGTATTGTAAGATTGTAATAATTTATATATTAATATAATAATATTAACTATAACACTTAAACAAATATAAGCTTCAAAATTGCATGATACCTACATTGTTACATTACATGATAACCTCTCAACTCTATTCTACCGTAAACAATACTACGCTGTTTTACCATTTATAATTTCGGTAAATAATATTCATAACGATGACTACCCTTACACATATAAAAAACTTAACGATTTATTTACGTTTATTTTCATAAGATAATATTAGATAAATTCATCTTCACCAACCCAGCCACCCATCAATTTAACCTATTTTAAACTTGTTACCTATATAGAACCTAGGTATCAAAATAAGACTCTTTTCTTTAGCACACCACTGCTAATAGGTAATAACACTAAGATCAAATTATGAACCAAAGGACGCCACAAATAGTATACAGATACCTATCGTTTTATCGTATTGTATGGTGTAAACGAAATCTCCTTGAGACGGATATAATGACGATTATGTGCGCCGGACAGGACCTTAATTCGAACAAACGTGAATATATATTGAGACCACCGCGCCGTAGACAGAGGAAACGGAAATTTGCATGACTCTCATGCGATACACGTCAACGATATTCCATTGTCACCAAATAATAAAACGGATAGTTCGCGTTTCTCAACCTTTAGGTCGTCAACATATTTTGCATGAGTAGCCTATGAATTCTAAGATTTATTGCAAATTTAAAAACATTTACATTTTTTAACTGTTTGAAATAGTCTGAAATTTCTATCGTTTGTTTATATAATCTATAAAATCAATTGTTTTTTTATAAACATATAATATATGCGACTTACGTCTTAGATATTTTGATAAAATAATAAATCACTCAGTACAATGCTATATATTATGATTTGGAATAGTTTAGTAAATTATGGTATTACAGTCTTTATGCCATCATCTCTTTAGTCAATGGTTGCATTCGAAACACTTCGATTAGAAAATTATAAATTTATTGAGTCACAATTACACAAAGATTGAGAATCGTTAATATATATATATATCACGTGCGATAGGAGACGGTAACACACGTTTTATATTTTTTGCGTCCTCGTTAGTGGCGATTGAGGTAATCGCTTTGCCGTTTTTGGTATCGGTAATGGCGATTTCCGTGATACAGTGCTAATAATATTAATAACATTATATTATTTAGCTTTCGCTACAAGAATAAATAGTCAAAGGATATACTTATATTAATTTGTAAGAAGTGTGCTATGAATTTTTTTCTCCTTACAAGGTTAATAAAAATATATAATATCGCGATTGAAAATAACAGATAACACTGATTAATTTGTATTTTATGTGCACGCGATATTATATATTTAAAGACTATGAATAGATTATGAAATAAAGTAAAACCAGAGTATAACTCGAATACAATAGAAATCGAAGTATAAGTATATTAAATGTTTGTATTCATTTATATCTTATATATTCATATTAATTGTCTTAATATTTTAATTGCATCAATTAAAATTGATATAATATATTATATTATGCAGCATTGTCTCATATACTGCACTCACCAAAATCAATCTTTCCGAGAAAAGGATGTTCCAATTAACGATCTGTATCGGCATTTTGAAAATCGTTTTCACACCGACTATTTTAGGTATTTAGACTCTTATAATAATATGTGCATACATAATATGTGGTTTTTTTATCCATTTTGCAAAACAAAATAATACTTAAATATTGTTATGAAATAAATTAAATAAATAACTTATGAATTTATTAGAGCTCGTTTTACAAAATATAAAATTATAATTTTTTTATTATAATAAATTTTTCCAAATAACGTAATATAATTAATAATAATTATGAATCGTAACATTAATACGAAATATATTCGTTTAGATATTGATAGATTGTATTATAGTTAACTATGAATTAAAGATTTAAATAGCAGTTAATGACTGTACAATTATTCATTTTATTTCGACAATTCTTTTTTATATTTATACGATTTTAATTATAATAAATAAAACATATAATATATTGTATTATAATATTTCAAAATATTAAATTATTTTTAAATTATTTTTAGTTGGTTTTTTAAATAATCACATTTATAATATTATACCCATTATATATATCTATATTAAATCTTTATATTTACACAGTTCTAATAACAATTAAATATATATTGCATTGATATCATTAAAAGACGTACAGTAATGGTTATAGAACCGCTATTTAAAATTTAAATAAAATTTTTAAAGAGAAAAAAATCATATGTACTTACAAAATTAATAAATAACAAGTTTTATTTAGGTTGGCCACACAAAAGGTTAGACTAGATTCATTCATTTAATAGACGATAGATTATATTTTATAAGTACTATTGTAAAATAGAAATTTGTTTGTACATGAAAATGTATTTAAAATGTATACTCATACTTATTATGAATAAATTTGAATAGTATTTTAAATAATAGTTTATTTTATCCGATTTCGAAAAATGATAATATTCTGGTATTTTTTTTTTATACAGTTTTTTCTGTCAGTGAAAGTACTATAAAACTTTAATATAGATTTCATTATAAATTTCACATAGATTGGAAATTCAACTAAATTGAAAAATTTTCGGAATTCGAAGTTATATCTAATAATCAATTTTATTATTTTATTGTACCTAATTCAAAAAATAATATCCTATCGATTTATAATTTACGAAATATGTTGACTGTTAACTAAGTTGTTACATTTATGTATAATAATTTTTTAAATGTCAACAATTTATTGTTTTTTTTTTATTTTTAATAAAATTTGCTTTATTTGCAAAGCCCTTACAAATGAAAAGTTAAATTCATATTTTTATAAACATAAGAATACAATTTATTAAATAGATTATTTTTATGAATTATGACCATATAATTCATTGTATGTTAACTTTTAAATAGATTTATTTTGATAAAAATGTAAATTATTTTGAATTTCAAAATTTGGATTATATTATAATAATTTATTCTATAACTATCTATACGATAGGTACACATATTTTAATATTTCTATAAACGTTCTTACGAACAAAATTCATTTTCCAAATGCAATAATGAACGATATCATCATTGCATTATAATTCAAAATAATAATCAAATTTACTGAATTTTACCGAGGTTAGGCGAACGAAGCGAAACGAATTTCCAACACTCAGTAACTATTATCTTGTATCTACGTATTTTGTTTTTTTACTTAATAAATTTATATTATTAACAATATAAAGTGTGTAAATGTATTTAATTTCGATCAAACTCTCTGGTAATAAATATTTTTTTTTGTGATCTGCAAGTGATAATAATTTGTTGTCCTTGGCCCTAATCAAGTTGTATTCGATTATTTTTTGTGGTAACAACATTATTACAATAATATTATTCCAAAGACATTTGTAATTAATTTCTTAGAAACAATATTATAAATTGATATTAGTTTGGTAATAAATATTCACAAATAGAATTTCTATACAAAACGTTTATTGAAGAAGTATATTCAATACCATTATTAATAGTAAATTACACATAGTTATAGTATCTATCTATAATAAGAATAAATAAATTTAACAAATATGATTATAAGTCGTAATAAATGTCGAAAAAATACTAACATTTGTTAGTAGGTACCTACATAAGTTATATTAATCTTCATAATATAGTTGAAAGGTCAAACTATATCTATATCTATACAATTCTTAACATAATATTTTATATAGATACCTACATAATAATGACCGTTTGAAAAAGTAATCTAATGTTTCCTTATTTTAATTTATATTTATACTCCTAATTTATATATATTTAAATATAATTACCTAATTATATAGCGTTTAATTGCTTTTATTATAATTCAAACATTGTCGAATACTATACCTGAAAAAAATTAGTAAGAATAATTTAACTATTAAATCGATTAATAGTCAAAACAGTATTTATAGATAGGTATCTATTCTAAACTTTCAAGTTTTAGATGATTTTGCGGTCACCGATGGATTAATAGTTTTAATTTGTATCGTACACTTTGGTGTGTTTTATGTATACCTAACAACAACATGACGTCGGTGCGTCGATTTCAAGAGGACAAAACAATTCTTCAAACGATAAATGAGGTACGCTTGTAAAATAAACAATTCTAAGTCAATTTGCAGAAATTTTATCGTAAAGGATGTCATTATAGACGAGTTCTTTTTTTCATACGCTAAACGACCTTGGCACCGCAGTCCCTTTATTCAATTAACTGTGACGACAAGCCGCTCGACACCACAACTATATAATAGCGTGTCCATAACTGCGAGGTTTCGCTCATTAAAATTGATTTTCGGATTTTTGGCACAAATGCATACAGTATATATTTGCCTAAACCGAAATCCATAACTAATATACGAATCAAGACAGATATCAAAAATGGAATCATAATTAAATTAAATTAAATTATGTACATCGTTACTATATTACTATACTATGAGTACTCGTATATATACTATACCTACCCGTAAATAGAAAATGTCTCCAAAAAGTATTTGTTTTTGTATTTATGTATAGTTGACACATCATTCTTTGATTTTATTTTTTTAATAACGATCATATATTATGTAGAAACACACTATTTAAATTAGTATGTTTTATTGTAAATATTGGGATATTTTTTATTAAAATAATTATACAAAAATATATTTCAACCTAAATACATGTAAGTATATATATTTATATAGTTTAGGTGTAGAATAAAATAAATCAAACCTTTTACATAAACTCTTTTATCGACTAAATATATCATATTTTACTATTTAAACTTAAATTGCTGTTAAATAATAATTAGTAACTTTAAATTATAATGTGCATATAAAATCAATTAATTAAAAAAAAAATAAAAAATACTATATCCATAAGTTGAGTACATTTAACGTGAAATTTTCGGTTTTAATTTTTATCGTAAATTAATTCGAATTATTTAGTTGTAGTTGTAATATTATACACGGTTGATTAATAAATTTATTTTAAACATCTATTAATACAAATAGAACATACTACAGATAAAATTATATTATATAGACATAGATAATTAATTAAAGGATAAAAATACTCTAAAATGTGTATATTAATAATACCTACTACTAATTATCACAATAGTCTTTACTCAAACTCTATAATAATATATAGTAATGGTATTAATATATCGTTTAAAATTTTTGTTTCTAAACATTATTTAAAATATACAATATACATTCTAATTTCTAATGTATGTGTTTCAAAAGGTTAAATATAATTTATATTTACTATAGGTAATAAATTATTCAATAGGTGTAGTGTATAATATACCAGATACCTATTGCACTAGGTATATGCTGTATACAAACGAAATATCTAGTGATACCAATGACCAGGTAACTATAGAGTCCAAAATACCAATAAAACTTGATATTTTAATTTAAATACTACTCTACATGGTTCACAAAGTATAGTGTTACATACATCGATTGAATAAATTTAAATCGTGTATATTAATTAAGTAGGTATGCAATATATAATATCATAGTTGAACAATAATATGTCCCATGAAGCTGTTACAATATTGTAATTAGGGTTAGAATTTCAATGCACTTTTATGCATAAACGTTCGAATGTTTATTTTTAACTACTGATATGATTCAAGTACAAACAAATTAAATAACAATATTTTTAAAGATTTTTTTATAATCACTAGGTCATTTTTTGACATTTTTTATATAAAAAAACGAACTTTTTCTCGTTTCAAATATTAAAACAAATATTTTCGTACTGTTCTATCATGTTTTCATAACATTCGAGTTTGACATTGCCATAAAACCAGTTTTGCAATAAGATTAGTTTCGAATTTTTTTTATTTTAATTTAATCAATAATAATTAATAAACAAATAAGTTTCTAATGTATTTTTTTATAAATTGTATTAAAGATTTTAAAATACTATCCTTAATTGTCATTTATATTAAGACAATTCGATGGATTGATAGATAAAAAAAATATTAAACTATTTAATACTCTATAATATATTACGTATTCATACGTACATAAATAACATAATAATAATCAGTGATTCAGTAAATACAATTTTATATAATGTAACAAATGAATAAGTTTGAAAAAGCATCCAGAATCATTGCAATCGGATGAAATCAAATACGATAACCGCAATTTGGAAAACACGTTCTTCTAACACTAAATAGAAAATAATATGCTTTTCTCTTGTCGAACATTTTCGCTCGTAAGAGTTGATTTAAAAATATTTACGATTGACATTTAATGTACGTTTAAATGTATCTTTTATGAAATTTAATGAATAAATTTAAAAAATAATGAAACTAGATATTAACCAAAATCGACTAAACTAATATAACAATATAGACGTACTATATAAAACACAGGTAGATGACAATCTCTAATAAAAACTAATCCCCCCCCCACATGATCAGTTTTACGACAAGGCTGTAGGTATCTAATTAAAAAATGTCGGATGGAGGTTTCAAACTCTTTTAGTTAACTGTTCTAGCGCAATTATATTTCGTGATATTCAAAGTATTAATAATAATTATTGTTTCTCTAATTTTGAAGAATTTCGGAAAGGGGGGATTCAGAATCAATGAGATCATTTTTAATTGTGGTCTCGGCGAATATATATAGAGCACTTCCATCCAGAAGGAACGCTGGCTTTAGAGGACATGCGTGTAACTCTTAACTTAACTTAAGATAATAAAAAATATTAATAAAAAGTAAATTGGTCAAATACTTTTCTCTAATATGTAAATCACTTTCAAAAAATTATATTTAATGTTTACAATACAAATAAGCAAGATCGATCCTAAGTAGAAGGGTGGGAAACATCCCTAGTAAATTAGTGCTTTTCGAAATATATAAATTGACATTTATTAATAGTCAGAATTTTTATATTTTTTATTTTGCTCGACCTTTTGAGCTATTTATATTGTATAATTTTGATATTTTGATGGACAACTTTGAACATCCTCTCAATAAATATACTGTAGGATCGGTAGTGGATGTAAGTATATAGTATATAAGCTATATTACATAAGTAATAAATAACTTACGATATTCTAGAGCTAACCAGTAAATCAACATCAACTCCAAAATTAAATTTACAAAAGTTTACGACTACATATTTTAATACTATAAATTAAAAGAACACTTTTCCAATCATATTTAAGGGGTAATATGTAGTCAATTTTCAAGAAAAAACAAATGAAAATTTTTTACACCTTTTTTAGGTATATTTTTTTAACCCTCCTTATTTCTTACACAACTAATGTTATTTCTTCAATTCAAATACTATAATACGTGAATTTAGTATATTATACGAGTACATATTGTAATATCATCAAAAATTAGCTATATACACCTATATAAATTCCTTGAACTTTTATGAGAAACGGGGTCAATTATTGAAATGGCTGACCCACTTGCTTCTTTTCTTTCGTCTTAATCATTATTTCCGTTTGAGATTCACAATAGGATAACGAAAATCCGAGGGGGCTATAACTATCCAGAATGGGCATATTTAGGCACAGGAATTACTAAAATATAAAATTAAATATATAATTATTTGAAATAATGTTTTCAATGGTTAAAATATGTTTTAAGTTCAAAAATCATATGCGTTCTAAAAATAACTTCTTAAATGTTTTTATTATTTTCGATGCTTATATAATTTCGTTATCACAACTCATTAGATAATAATATATACTTTTAATTAATATATAATAATTAAACTTCTACATTTTTAAAAAAAAAGAGTTAAACATTTATTTAATTTAAGGAACAAAAAATTAAAATAGATTAGGTAACTATTAAAATCAAAGCATTTTAAATGGGTAGGAGTAGATTTACCTATACATATTATATATATATATATCACTAAAATAAATCAAATGGTTTATAAATATAAAAGCTAATTATTTTTAGGTCATACAGAAATCACAGTTGTACACATTAACAAAACATATTTTTTTTGTAACTATATCTTCTCGAATACAATTCGTATACAATATATCCTTCACCAACTCAAAATTGAAAACATTCAATATTAGGTATTCTTCGTTACCAACTATGAAATCGTTAAGAAGTATATGAAAAAAATTATTCAATTTAATCCAACTGTATATTAAATAATAAAGTATACACACAAACACATACGCCAAAGTGCAAAATACAATTTAATTAAAGATACATTATTATACTATTACATTTTTTCAATTTTTTTCTCTCGTAGAAAAATCTTGAGATAAAGATAGATAACGAAATTTAATTTTAATTAATTACAATATTACTCGAATAAACTAGGTACCTAATTATTTCGTGTTATATTTTTAAGAAAATAACGTGGCTAATCGATTTGAGAAATTTATTTAATATCAATCAGGTAAGGTACCTATATAATACTAAAATATTATATACCTACTTAAAAATAAATTATTACAAAACAAATAATTTGTAATGTTTACGTGCATTTTTCATATAAGGTTGATATCCTGTCTACATCTCTCTATTTTTACCGTTTGTTCGCAAACATATCTCAGACAAATGAAAAAAACATCGCCAGAAATTACATAAAATATAATAATGTTCACTCATGATCCCTGTGATACTTTTACACTGTTTTCAATAAAAAATAATTAATAAAGTTAATAGATTTCCATTTCCATTATCCAAGATATAGTACGTACCAATATAGAATTTCCCAATTCGCAGCGTAATTAATTTCTACCTGTTGAATATTGTATTTAAATAGCTACGCAGTATACATAATATATATATATATATATATTATACATACCTATATACTTGTATGTATACACTACAGAAAATCATACGGTATTTGCTATCATCACATTCTTATATTTTCGAAATATTTCATATACACTATGCATATATTATATATTATATATATATATGTGCGTTGACAGACAAAAATTCAATAATTTAGTGATAAAAATCAACTTATACCGTCTGGATCAATACAATTTAACATATTTGAATAAAATTCATAAAATGATAAATAGCCAAATCAAAAAAACATATTATAGCAATCCTATACAATTGACGTGTATAATTTTATTTGGTTTTTAAGTTAAAAAATGTATATTATCTTTAGTGATTTTAGTACACGTATAGGTACTTTATATGCCAATGCTACGTGGAAATATTTTTAAAAGGTTTTGAGAATATTACTTTTGTTTAAACAAATTATAAAGGAACTATATAAGTTATAAGGGATTTAAGATAATAATAATAATAATATGTAAAAGGAATGTATAAAATAAATTGTCAGACACAAAGTATTTAGGTAATTGTCGAAAACAATCTACATGGTTATCAATGTTTTAAGCAAGAATAAATTTTTGATTGTCTATAAATAACTCGCAATTGCATAGATTAATTTAATGGTATGTATATTTTTCATAAACACCATCTTCAGAAATTATTAACACATTTCCATACACCTACACTTACACCTACTTATACTCTGTTGCAGGATAAAAAAAAACAAGATAATAAGAAGAAAGTTTTTAATTTTTGCATAATAAGATAATAAAATTAACTAGTATAGCCCAAAATCATCAATTTTTGAGTTACTACACTAATGTACTGATAGTGCGAACTATATACTATTATAAAATTCTTAACAATGGCTTGGCGAAAGTGACACAGGCCAGGAGCGCAACAATAAATGGAGCACAAAAATCAAGGAAATCAGTTGACATTGTAATATTGTATGCATATATGTATTTTTGAGCCCTAATAGTTGAACTCTTTTTGCTTATTATTATAATCACAGAACCTGACGACATCTCTGACTAGTATATACCTACATTATAATCAATAATTTTTTTTAAATTTTTTTTACTAAAATTGATCACCTAAAAACGACAATTACATTAATAAGAAAAATAATATTGAGTAAATTATACTAATATAAACAAATAAATACGAATGAAGTATTTATTGAGTAAATTAAAAACCTTAGATATAAAAACCACAAACATTTTAACAACCATAGCAAAATAAAAATTAAATGACTAATTTCTCTATTTTAGTCATTTAAATATTACTTAATTTAGAAAAATGCCTTTTTGATTCATTTACCTTTATGAAATCAAAATTGATTAAGGTATTTATAATAATAACAAAAAAAGCTAAGTATTGATCTTTATACTCAGCACAAAGTTAAAATAATTTATTATTTTTAATGCAAAAATAAATTGAGCTTATAACTAGAAAACGTTTTAAACACTTATAAATTAGTTTTATATACTATAATAATATAATGCACATACTTATTTAAACCTATTTCACGAATATAAACTTTATATAGAAATGTATATATTTGAAGTATATATTCTTTTGAAACAATTGTATGTCCTAAGCGGAGATTTTGTAATATCTAGGTATGCAGAATTTTAAAATCCCATTACAACTTGTTAAATATTATAATTATTGTAGGTATATAACATTTAAATAAAAAAACAAAATCCGTTAAAAAATTGTTTTAATAATAAGGTCAACGCATCCCCTTCCCCCCTCACGTGTTATCATTCTTGCAATAATTTGAATAACTAAGAATTTAAAAAATTCAAAAAAAAATGTAATCTACCAAATAATTGTAACTTATAAACAAGTAAATAATTTAAATCGTCAATAGACGATATACTGTTGTTCGGTACTTTGGTAATTGTAACCATTGTGCACACCCCTGAGCCCTGACGCATAATATTTTGTACTAAAAATAAAACGTTAAAAAATTTAAAATTTTCAGGCATAGGTACATATTATTATTGTTAGAAGTATCTCTAACCACTGACTTTGTAATAAAATGTGGTGAAAAAAAAAAAGAAAAACGTGCTTTGCAGAAACATGAATTTTATTATTTATTTATTTATTCGTACAAATGGACTAATCTTAGTGCTATTACAAAAAAATATGATAATTTATTGTTATGCCAAAATGAGTTCAAATACAGAGCCAAATAGTAGAAAGATAACAGAAAATAACGCATGCTATTACTATATACTTATAGTAAAATATTATACGAATTTTACTAAATTTTAGTTATACCTACTATATGCAATTTAAATTGTATATACATTACCTACAAATGTTAAAATATTTTCGAGAGTTTAAATTTTTCGTTCAGAAAAAATCGAGCGATACGGATTCAAATTTAACAATATAATATAATAAAACTTACTAATAGATATATAATATAGTAGGAGGTAAATCGTGTTATATAGTTTAACCATTTTTTAATTTTGTATTTCGTAGACGGAGTTAATACCTTCGCGATCGAGACAAATGAATATAAAAGCGAAAAAAATAACAAAATTATTTTGATACGTAAAAATTATATTGTAACATGTTTGGTACGTAACTATTGATTTTCTTACCTTTGGTCCGGGAAATCGTGGGTGTTCTTGACCGGTTGGTACATATTTTCGATTTCGCCGCCGATACTGGATTCACGGAAGGATACGCAATCGGTTTATAACATAGCAGTTACACAGGTATATATTCTATTATAATATTGTACGCTTACGACATCATCGATATTTTACAGTCATAAGAAGACGAATAAAAAAAAAAAAAAAAAAACGTAATCTGTCACCGCGTATCGTGTATACTACGGGAAAAACGTAAGACTAGCCGCTGCGGTAATACTGTAGGACTGTTACCGCAACGTTATACCGCTACCGCTGTCATACTCTATATTATATTATATTATATTACTATTACCGCGGTATATATATATATATATATAGATACGCGTGATTTTATAGTATAATAAATAATAACAGTTTATTATTTTCACGGTGGACACGCGTGTTAAATACGGATATGATATGTATGTATGATGTATAAATATAGGTACGTAAAGTAAATAATAATAATAATAATAATAATAAATACGATGTGCAGGTTTTACAACGGTCGATCAACGTTCGACTTGTAGCAGTTACGGTACTACTGTGAAAATGATCGTATCCACGAGTCGTGGAAGGCCGCTGCTAATTTGTCACTATTATACCTATCTAAACACTCGTTGCTCTCTTCCTCCCCACTTTCGCCGTGCCGGCGGCGGCTCGGTAATTTTCCGTCGACTCGCGTATAACAATAATAATTTATGTGTAGGTACCTGCCTATAAAAATAAAAAAATTAATGTATTATTACGCCGCTCTCTCCGCCGTGAACGGGGGCCACGCCGATAACATTCGTATAATATATAATGATATACCTCGTGTTATGTTTCTTAACTGATCGACCAGCGATCATCGATTAGCCAAAAGGTGATTTTCCTATAGCAAATTACAATAGCAATTGTCGCAACGTCCGAGTTGAAACAAGAATAATAATAATCGATGTTTACATTGATATACGGCCGTCGAAAAATCGCTTTTATCCGAAGTGCCCCGATATTGGATTTCAATGGGTTTCAATGGATTGAATTGATCAGGGACTTGATTGATTTAGGCGCCTAAATCCATTTAAATACTCCAAATAGGGTAATTATGCATTATATATATATTATATATATTAATATTATAAATAATGTATGACAATAAATTGACATTTTATAAATTATAAAAATTTTATTTTTACCGCCTTAAAGGGAGATTCACACTAGCTAGATCACACTAAAAAAACAAATAAGTATAAAAAGCTGATCAAACATACAGAGTCCACGCATTTGTAGCACATGTTATACTCGTATTGTTATACTCGTATAACCTTTGAATTACCTTCAAAAATTATTTTCATTGTTTCGTTCACAGAAGTTAAAAATTTAGGTAGGGAGGCTAAGTACATGCAAAAAAAATTAATAATAATTTATTACGTAGACTAAAACTATATTCCATGGTTTTGGAAATAACCTCATCGTCGTTTTTCAAATAATATGTTTAAAAAAAGTTACAATGTCATAAAAATGGGAGTAAAAATAGTATTTTGTGCCTTCGATAACCAGCTTAGTATTAAGAAAATTTTATAATAGGTGTTAAAACTTTAAAATCACTTTAAAAAGCCATTTTATTTATTTTGCGTAAACGAATTTTTAAACAAACATCGTGATTACACCACAATAAAATATAGTACTGACACAAGACTATATTTTAATTACTTTTACGAGTAAACTATATTAAAATATTTTTTGATTGTTATTTTTCTTAAAATATCTAAAATTTGCCTATTTCCAAACCCCTTAAAAATGGGGTGTACGACGTCCTCTTAATATGACATACCATTTTTAAACTTGACTTTTGAAAGTTAATATTATAAGCTAACACTCGAAACTTGAACTACATACTTATTTCTATCCCGTACACAAATATAGATGAACAAATTTCTAAAAAATTAATTATTTTTTTCAAAAAACTAAAATAATGTACTGTCATTTTACCCTGAAGGGTCGGGTAAAATGACATACCTACTTTCATAAATTATATGTTTTTCAAATGTATACAAATATTATTTGTTATTTGTTTAATTTAATTGTTTTTTTTTTTGTTATTTAAACAAATTAAATAATCTGTAACATTATTTAACAATAATAATTTAGATCACTAATAACACAATATTCATAAATGCTCTACTAAAATGATGATCGTTTATTTTAATCTAAGGTACAGGTACATTTTAACAATATTTACACAAAATTTTTTACCACGATTATCGTTTGATTTTACGACTATAAGTTGATACCATTGTTTCTAAAAAAATCGAAATTTAAATTTATATAAACATTGGTAGGTAGGTAATGTATAAATTATAACTCGGGTAAAACGACACACTACTACCTATGTCATTTTTTATAAAAGTTTTTTAAGACTATTTTATCATATAATTAATGCCAGTAGGTAGATAAGTTTATTATATAGTTAGATCATATAGCTTACATTTTGTTCTACAACATAAGATAACAAAAAAGTTAAATAAAAGTATTATTATATTTTAAAATTAATTTAATAAAATAATGAAAAAAAATCGTCGTCATGACAAACACATTTTTATTTATCAGTTCTTTAATAAGATATACCTATATAAGTTATCAATGTTTGGAATAATATCAAGGAGTCTATAATGTATACCTAGGTATATAATGAATATTTTTGGTCATCAAATAGCAATATTTCCAATCATAATTCTGAATTGTCATATTGGTTTGGTAGGTATGTCATATTAAGCCGGTCTCCCCTACATGCCTAGTGTTAATAATTAGATAATGTCAACATTATCTAATTATCCAATTAACATTACCCAAAGAATAAATAATATATAGTGGACCTGATGATGCTAACACAATGACAACGTTGAGTGTGACCAGATTAACAAAAATAAAAATAATTTGTGCTTGTGAATTGTGATTGATATAAAAATCACCATAGTATAAATTGTTAAAAACATCTCTATCAAAATCACGAATTATTAAGATTATAATATACATGGACTGAAAACGGTACCATTATTTTTGGTCAGGTTTTAATATGGAGTTTTCGTGGGGGGAGGGTAGGATTTTAGAAGCCAAAGTTCTGTCTACAATTTGCTATAAATAATGAACGATTCAAGTATTTAACCGAAAAATATTTGTCAATTAGTTTAGTACTGAAGAAATATTCTAGGAACGCTCCAGCCCTCAAAATCCATCCGATTAGAATTACCGTTTCAAAACCTTGCCGCACAACTACCACCCTGCCAAATTATTGTCATATAATCATATATTGTCCTATATATAATATCCTATATATAATCTTAGTTGGTCATCAAAATTTAGTAAATCAAAAATCAGTATTCTTTACAGATATATATCTTGAAAAATATCTGGTAATTTGTTATCTTATAATTGATGACTCTATTTGAAATTCTTAATTCTTCAGTTATATATTGGTATGGTACGGAATTGATATTACCCGTAACATACATATATATATATTTATACATATTATTGATACACGTTTTTGGCACAAAGAATTGAGTAAGAAATTTTTAGTATAGAGCTTTCTGATAAATAATTCATTGTAGTTGGCATGAAATTAATGGCAGAAAATGAATTGGAAAATTATAATTCTAGAAACTATAATTATTTAAATGTTTCTTCTTCTCCTTCGCCTTTTTTCCCAACTATTTAAGTATTTAAAATTTTAAAATCTTTTGACCATTTCAAAGTAATTTTTATAAAATTTTAACACTTAATTTGTTTTTTATGCATGTATGTTGTATACAGTATATATACTTTTTGGATGAAAAGTGAAAGGAACCGAGTAGGATTTTTTAGGCAAAAACCTTTCTGATATGAAAATTAATTGTAGTTGATATTTTAAAAGGTCAATTTTCTATTTTCTCAGTAGTTTTCTTAAGCGTAAAAGAATTAAATAACAAAAACAAAATCTAAAAGTAATACTACACCGAGCATCGTTCAGAATAGTTTTATCTAAATAAATGATTTATCACTACTTTCACATTCAATACATCCACAATGTTATCCTAACCGACGAGCAATTGCTTCCATCCCTTTAGAGGATGTTACCACCTATTTTAGCGGTATTAAAATACTTTCACGCTCTGTAACTACAACTTCTCTCTTAGCAATCACAGAGTAAAATGTTTACAAAATATGAAAGATGAGATGTAGCGTGGAATTATTTTAATTATAAAAAATTTATTTTTTTTATTTTTAAAATTTCACGATTTTCAATCACGTATTTTAGGTTCTTAACTAAGCATATTGAAAAAAACTCCAATCGAGCATAGTATTCTCATCTTTCACATTTTTAACAAATATCGTGATAACACAACAATACAAAATAATATTGCCACAAAATAAAATAAGATAATAAGATTTTAATTTTTTATAAGACTTCATAAAAATTGCCTATACAGAACCCCTTAAAAACCCCTTAAAAAGCATCCTTAATAACCGGTTTATTTTTAATGATATCTATTTACATTTTTTTGTATATAGATTATACAAAATTATTATTATGTAATAATTTTAAAATATAGAATATTTAAAAAGTTTTAAAAATTTTAAATTTTTATTTCAAACAATTTTAATTTTTTTAAAATTAAAATTGTAAAATATTATTATGTATATTAAAAATACACAATTATATTATTATTATTACCTACCTATTACCTAAAATATATTTTTCTATTTAAAGTAAAAACAATGATAAAAAAATAGATTTTGAGGGAAATTTTAATTAATTTATCACTTCAGCATGCTCACGTAATTAACTTTGGATTTGCACCAACGAGATTATGGCAAATCTACATACAGAGTTATCATTTAAATTATATTATATTTCAGAGTTTTAAAAAACAAATTTTATTTTATGTATATCACGAAGTATTTTATATTTTATACGTTACCTATATAGATTTTTCGAATTAAAGAAATGTCTCAGCGTAAGTTTCATATGTTAAAAATTTGAAATAAAACTAAATTTTCAGTGGTAACTTTTAAGACTTTTAAAATTATAATTTTCATGATTTAAGATTTTAGGATGAATTTAATTAAACCATATTCTAATATAGTATTTAACGCGATTTTCTTCTGCGTTTAACCAACAAATCAAAAAATAACCTCTCTATACCTTCTTGATCAAATGTTCTATTGAAAAATGGGTACACACATGTAGCGATTGTATTAGTTTTCTAGTTAAAAAGTCACGGAAACATTATTATTAAAATAAACATCATTGTTGTAATAAAAGACAACATTATGTCAAAAGAATCCCTATTAGGTTAAAAAGTAAATTTTATAAGTCAGTGGGAGACCTGAAATAACGTATGGAACAGAATGTTAAGCAGTAGATAGGATGATAGAACAGAGAATGAGTATATCAGTGATGAGAATGTTAAGGTGAATGTGTGGAGTTACTTGAGAGGATAAAATAAGGAATGAGTATATAAATGGTAGTATAGTACTTTGAGGGATAATAGATTAAGATGGCTCGAGCACGTATCAAGGAGGAAAGAGACTGAGGCAGTAAGATTAGTAGAGGAAATGTATGTCGATGGAAAGAGGGGGAGAAGAAAACTAAAAAGAGGTGGGGTGTGATAGCGAGTGATATGAAGAAGGTTGGGGTAAATAAAGATAGAGTTAAGTGGAAATGTAGGACCAGTGTGGCCGACACCAAATGTAATTGGGAGAGAAGGCGGCGAAGAAAAAACATTATTGTTGTAAATAATTACCGACGTCCCTCACTTCGCTAATAATCTAAAAAATACAATTTTAATTATTAAAAACTCAATTTTCTTCAATCCAAAAACCCCTTGGAAATTTTAAACTGTACGCGTAAATACTTTTTTCTAATTTTTTCTAAAAGTATATGATATGCCACGAGTACATGACATGGTGAGTTGTGAATGCACATTACTATTAAAATAGCTAGAAATAGCTATGTACGGACTCGTATACCGAGTCCAATTGGTCTACCGGAAAATAATTGAGAAATCTTGTTTAGAAATGGCAAATAAGCAAAAAAAAAAAGGTCATTCGTCAATATTCTTTATTAAATATTATTATATTATATAATACTGCTCCCACCCTCCCAGGCAAATAACCATTTCGATTAATGTAGAATGGTGTACGAGTTCTTCTTGCTCAATGAAAAATGAATACAATTGAACTAAAATTCGAGGAAGGGGCGAGAATTTAATTTATATACATAACAATTTAAACATTTTTTTAAAAGAATTTTTAACACATAATTGTAATATTAATAAATTTCTCTGTATGCTCAGAATCTAAAAATGTAAAAAAATATATATATTATACTATTATAGAATAACAGGAGCATTTAAAAGTTCAAACAACGTGAAGTGTTTTCGGAAAATATGAAACGCACATTATTTCGTTCAGAAGGTATTATATATTTGTCGGGATATTTCACATTTTTGTATTAATCGCCGCCAGTGAAGATATAATAATTAATAATATATAAAGTACATATATGAAATTAATGTTACATGCATATATATACCGAAATGTCAAACACTGATAGTGTATCGAGCTATTTCATTAATAGTATATACTCGTTTACATATTTAGTCAACATTTTCAAACATCGGTTAACATAATATTTAATAGGTACGCGCTTTTTAACCACAGGTATATCGGAGTGAATATCTGACCGAAGTAAATATTAGATAATTCGAATAATATGTCAATTTAAGAGTTCCACAAGAGGCCAAAAAATATGTATATAGATACTAGCAGTCACGTAATCATAATATGTCTGCGCATAAACGATTTAGTTTTGGGTTAACACGCGGTTTTTTATACTCATTTGATTATTGCTTATAATAAACCTACAACGTGTCACGTATTGAACGTCTAGAATGAACATGAATGATATAGCGATTTTGATAAATCTACAATATTCGATACACGTGTAAGATTTTAGAATCGATTGTGTAGACTTTATCTGTTCGAGCAAAACAACAGAAAGTTCATTAAAAACGCTTATAAAGACTTGTTTAGAAAATCGACTGCCTACATCACAATCGTTTTCCAAATTATTCGCCCATTGGACGATAATATTTGGCCCATTGAATAATAACTATAAATTATTTTTTATTTTATTATTAATATAATTTTTTAAGAGAAAGCCTCTGACTTACCGGAGGAGTATAATCCCAAATTGAGTATAGGTATACCTACTAGGTATATACATTTTTTTACAATATATATTAATAAAATAGTAACTCTTGAAAATTTAAACTTATCTTGCGAGTTATTTTGACTAATATTATTAGCATTGTTTGATCATAACTTATGATTGTTTTTGTTCGTTGATCATTGAACGTGTTAATATCAATATACTTAGTAGTATGCAATATGCAGTATATAATTTATAGATAAAAATATACTCTTGGGTAATATATCCTATTACAAAATAATACGACGTTATACTTATACTTGTAAATATTAAAATCAGAGTTCAAAGTACTCTATTTCTAATATGTAACGTACCCTATCAACATCTATAACATGTTAGCCTGAAAAAAAATTATCTTACACAACAAAATTATAGTATGAATTACATAGAATTACAAACTATTTATTAATACCTATATATAGGTACGAATACTTATGTAATATGTGGAGAGCATAATATTTTAGTCAAACTTTAACTAAATAGCTAGGTATATAATCGTGCTTAAAACAAAAAATAAAATAAATGTAATGTTAATTACCTAATAATGATTAATGTTTTAATCGTAACAATATAAAAATATATAATGAGATTCTATAATTTTTACAAGCTGCAAGACAAAAGAATTGAATAGAATGACGGAACCCATCATTTAAATTATATACCTAATTAATATCAAAAGTACATTATAAACGCATAAGTTTTATGTAGACTACTTTCGAAGTAATGACTTTCTCAAAAATGCTTTTCGAGAATTTTCTATAGTTTATCTTTATCTCAATTATATACAGCAGTTTTTCAATTTCCTAATTCCAAGTTTAAGAGTTGAAGGTAATTTAAAATGCTTATTTAAGAAAAATATTTTATTTTAAACTCAGTATACTATATGTTTTATTTATAAGTTGTTGTTAACAAAATATTAACAAGTGAAATTCAACAACATATAACCACATTATTGTACTCAATGCTGTTTTTATAGTTTTTTTTTTCTAAAAACATTTTGTTTGTCCTTCCTTTATAAATAATATACTTACTGGAGTTAATCTAATTTACTGACCAGAGCAATTAGGAGAAATTTTAAATTAAAGTTTTTAAAATTTGTATATGATATTGTAGGTTCCCTTTATAGTGCGTATACCTACTGAATTTCGAGTTGGACATACTTATAAATAGCAGGTCAGTAGAAAAATTAGGAATTTTAAAAAAAAATTTTCCCATAGGAAGGGAGTTATAGACTTAAATTTTTGGAACTTTTATATGATATTGTAAAATCTAGTGTATGTATTGTGCATGTACTGAATTTCAAATTGGTCGGACCAATAAGTTGGCTGGTCGGAAATTTTCGAGTCGGGTGGGGTCAATAAATTAATGATACCCTTATACTGAATACTAAAAAGTAGAAATACTCACAGAAATGCCTGTCAATATTTCATTTATGTCAACACTTCGCTCATTGGATAGTCTACTAGTAGTGGATATATTAAAATCAATAATAAATTTATTTAAAATTCTAAAATTCTAAAATGTATTAATTCAAAAAATGTAGGTACGAGAATAAATACAGGTATATCACGTGGAGCGGTCGCTGGGAGCTATGGGAATAGTCCCAAAAAGGGTGATCGATTGAAACTAACTTAAGAGTATGATTATGTCATGACATCGGGTGAAGTCATTTTTTTGACTAATCCACCAATATATTATATTCAAATTATATATTATAAGTTTCAATCATAGTAGTATAAGGTATTTAGGTAGGTATAACAAGATATTGCAAACAGGAGTTCGGATTAGGCAATAAATATATGCATCCGTGCAATGCTGGTAAAAGTTGCGTCCCATGGGTTCAGCAAATAATAATAATTATCAATCTTCCTTGACATTCAGTATTTACAGGACCTATGTTTCATGTCCAAGGACCACCTCTTAGTGTAAACCGAGTAATAAAAAACAAATTTCCGAGAAGCCAACACTGTCCTGTAATCGTTCCTGTCAGAATTATAATACCAACGATTGACAAACCACAAATAACTAAACAGAATTTACAAAAATCGATTTGAAATGGTTTCACGAAATACGTCGAGAAAAATATAAATCGATTAAAGCCTGAGACGGTAAACTACATTAGATTCGTAAATTCATAAAAACAGCGGCTAAAAAATCAATACCTAGAGGACACAGACACAGTTATACTTCCTGTTGGACGAAAGAATATGAGACCTTACTCCATAAGTATGAGGAGAATGGAAGCGAGTAAACTACTAGATGAAGAAAGGAGAAAGAGGTGGCTAGAGGCCATAGATAATATGGATTTCACTCCTTCTAAGAGACAAAAAGCAACCTATTTATAACCTCAATTATAAAGCCAGCAACCTATGAAAAAATTAAGATGAAAAATGAATACAAAACAATATTCAATGGATGTGTCGATCTGTGTGAAAGATCTGAAATTATGCATAACTTCAACGTTTCGGACATAGTGACCTTGAGTTTTCTAAAGAACGGTAAAGCTACCGATGCAGATGACATGTTACCAGAGTTTATTAATCACCTCATAGAACCAAAGGGTAAATAATTGCTTACCAATATTTTCTCGTATGTCAAAAACACGGCTATTCTACCTAAAGTGAAGCAAAGGTGATTGCAATACTGAAACCCAGTAAATCAGGAAACAATCCAAGAAACTACAGGCCAATATATACTTACTTTCCATTGTATATAAGCTATTTGAAAGAATTCTTTTGGCGAGAATTTAAATACAAATCGAGGAAGCTCTTTCTAAAAAGCAGGCAGGCATCAGACGAGATAGAAGCGGCTTTGAGCAGGTATTGTTACTGGTAACAAGAAAATAATGAAGTCGGGAGCGATCTTTCTTTATTTAACTTGTGCATATAACACGGTTTAGAAACGAAGGCTTTTCCTAAAACTAGCAAACATTCTGAAATATAAAATGACTCTACGACTCTTTGATTCTATACTAGCAGACAGGAAATTTCAAATACCTACACCTAAGCGGAAAAAAAGTAAATTCAAATACCTCTGAAATGGTCTCCCTCAGGGGTCTATCCTCCCCTCAATTCTATTTAATGGAAATAAATTTATGTATGCAGACCACATGGGGTTGCAGCTCAAGTAGAAACTTTCGAAAAGCTGGTAAAAAGACCAAAGACCTAGCTAAAGAACATACGTTTTTAAAATCGTGGCACCTAACCCTTAATCCGAGTAAGTCAACTCACATTGTGTTCCACTTAAACAAGAAGTTAACAGGAAATTATACTTAGTAGTAGATGGTAATGCTATACTAAGCGAAAACTCACCAAAATATCTTGACATTAAACTAGACCAAGCTCTAGCTTTTAAACAACATCTAGAAGGGATCAAAGCCAAGTTGAAAACTCAAAATAATATAATCAACAAACTAGCTGGAACAAGTTGGAGTTGTAGAGCGAACGTTCTACGTATTTCACCCATGGCTCTGGTTTATAGCGTTCCGGAGTACTGTGCTTCAGCATGGGTAAGAAGTGCTCGC
Source organism: Pemphigus obesinymphae (assembly GCA_025469235.1). Taxonomy (NCBI): domain Eukaryota; kingdom Metazoa; phylum Arthropoda; class Insecta; order Hemiptera; family Aphididae; genus Pemphigus; species Pemphigus obesinymphae. Next base: position 54,235 of record JAIPRL010000458.1, on the reverse strand, counting down.
ACTAAAAAAATCGACACACAACTCAACCAAACAATGAGATGATATTTAGTTAAAACCACGATTATCAGCCAAAATTTAAATTTAAAATTAAATAAATATAAATTAGAAATTAGTAAATTTAATTAAATATAAATATAGATTGATATATAATATAATAAACATAATGTATAAGTTCAATTTTTGAAAAAAAATTTAATGAAATTAATAGAATTATGTCACAACGTGAAAAACAAAAATATAAGTGTAGAAGACTTCTTATCTGAAATAATAAGAAACAAATACTTAATAAAATAATTAATGCAATTCGTATTTTAAAATTTTTTAAATTCATTTTTATTTGTGTTTTTATAAATATTTATCAAGTTAAACAAAAACCTTGGGTAGATTAGTATTAATAATATAGTGCGGTTTTTATCTATCTTGTATTTTCTGGGTGGATTTTGTACTTTTACCTTATTTTCCAAATAGGCAGAATGTCATCATTAAAAAGTAATATGTTACCAACTGATATATTTGAAGCAATATGCAAATAGTTACCTGAAATAGACAAATAGTTCTTAAAAATGAATATATACACTATACAGATATGTTGAAATCTTGAAACGGTTTTATACTTAGAGATTCCAAATGTATCACACGAAAATGAAGATAGTTCTGACTACGGTAGTGAAAATGATAATGACATTGATGATGATGACGACAATGGCATTTATAATAAAAATAAGGTCAATAGAGAATCAAAATCATGCCCACAATCAATATGTGAATTATTTAGAAAATTAAGCAACTTAAATCTGCGTTTTATTTTTTCATGTATGTTTTTAGAAACCAAAATATTGTGTACCTTGCCGATTTGATCAGTTTCTATCAAACGCAAATTTTCCAAAATTAAACTGATAAAAACGAGGTCAAGATCAACAATAAGCGATTCTAGATTAGAACATATTGTGAACTATCTTGTAAATGATACAGGTATAATTAATTTAAATAGTGCGATAACCTGCATGGGGATGAAGTTACAAGCTTATACAGAATAGCTTATGTCATCTTAGATACATTTTTCTCTATTTGTTACTCTTATTTACACTTTTTTCTTTTATCTGTTATCTCCAAAATGATGTTTTATATCAATTTTGTAATAAATGTTTTAACTCTAAAATTATTTTAAAATGCCATTTAATTTGTTTTTACCGTTAAAAATCTGCAATTCAACATCCTCTTAAGTTAAGAGTATTTGTTGTTATTTAAAAAAGCCTCCATTTAAGTCTCTAAAAAAGTATGAAGTTGACTTCAGAGTTGTCACTTGTTTTTTACTTTTATTTTATAACAGTTCTATGACATAAATTGCCTACGATTTTGAGTACATTCTGAGTATAAAATTGTTTGATTATATGGCTTAATTTAAATACGTGAACATTGAGATGAAAAGGGTAAATATTCATAATGAATTGTAGAGGGTAGGTATAGATACTGGTTTACTATGTTCGCTCCTAGAATACTAAACATTCGGGTCGCCACTGAGTACTATAAATACCAATAGCATAACAATAATAACAATATATAGAAGTAAAATAATTATATATTATAAAAATATAATATATAAAAATGACAGGTAAGTCGAACAGTTTGAAGTTCTAAAAATCGAACCGAACCGTATTTGATTAAGAGTTTGAATTTAGACAAACTACTTTTTATAACTGAATTCGAGTAGTTATGAAGTCCAAAAAAATATTTTTTGTTTATTATTTACATTTTTTACATTTTTAAGGATGTACATTGTCCAATGTACATATTACATTTATTTTTGTAAAAAGTATATAGATTTGTTGTGGCTGACTTTTTTTTTTTGCATATTTCAAAGTTTATTCGGGTTTAGGTTCGAATCTGATATTAAACTAAACAGTTCGGGTTCGTTCTTGAATTTCAAATTTCGGTTCAAGTTCGGCCCACCTTTAATAAAATCGTATACAGTATTCAAAAAAAATTATAAGTCACAACTAATTTCGATTGTAAGTCGTCATCAACAGGTTACAAATGAATAATAAAAAACAAAAAAGGAGTACAAAACAAAATTATAAAGATTTTTTAAATTGTATTTGTATAATATATCCTTTATATCGTATTTTTAACTTCTACTAGTTTTTCCAATGAAAAATGTATTGCAGCTAGATAATATAAACGCTTATAAATTAACTTATAAACGCCATAATTATCATAATTAATAGAAAATGTATTTTTAACTTTTTTTGATTTATTATTTATGGTTTAAATTAAATTATTATTAGCTATAAAGGCAAATTTTTCATTATAACTTTTGTTATTTAAAATATGAGAAAATTTACACGATAAAGTTATGGTATTTCATAGAACAATAATTAATTTTATTTGTATTACTATAGTTACCTAATATATTAATAGAATTATGTAATTTTATTTGAATTTTCTTGTGAATTTTCTTGATTGTGTTTATATCAAAATTATTTTTAATTCCTTTGTCACAAATTATATATAAAATTAATTTTCATAGTTAGATATGTTTAAAAGAACACGTTTGAGTCTATATAATATGGAATTAAAACAAAAAAATTATGTGAAAATATATGGTTAGAATCATTTGTAATTATCGTATTAGTTTGAGTAGGTTTTCAATATATATTGAAATTCAATTTATTGTGGAGATATTTATTGTAAGATATAAGAAGTTAATTTTATAAGTTTATAACCTATTAGTATGTTAAGTGTAAATTGGATTTCATTATTAATTTTATTTAAATTGTTAACCATAACTTCTGCCTGTCTATTTATACTTTTGAATAAAATGAAAGTGTTATCAACATATCTATAATAAACTTGTATGTATTGTTTATATACTTTGTGGTTTAATATATAAATTGATTCATAATTTTTCATGTATAATTCAGAAATTAAGGCACAAAGTAATACCCATGACGAAACCATCATTTTGGGAATTTATATTTTTATTGTATTCTAAATAATTTTGATTAATTATAATGTTAACGGAATGAATAATTTTGTTAATTTTTTTTATTTTTAAAACAAATATTATATGTAAATTTATCTTTGAATATATTTAATGTTTTTAAAATATTCCAAAACTCGAAGCATTATTTTATCAGGTAAATTTTCTAATATTTAAATATCTAAAGTAATAACGAAAAAATTGCTACTAATAATAATTTAATTAAACCATAAATAATAAATCCAGAAAATTTTAAAATAAATTTACTATCAATTATGATAATTATGACGTTTATAAGCTTATATGTTATTATTATATATTATTATATTATAATAACATTGGAAAAACTATTAAAAGTTCAAAATTCGATACAAACAACATATTTCAGAACTAAAATTTAAAAAATCTTCTCCAAAATGTAATTTTGCTAAGGACGTACGTCTTTGAATGTAATCATAGTATACATTTCAATAAAAAAAAAAGATTTAATAATATTAAACAACCAAAAAAATATGTACGTAAATTAAGTATTAGAAGAATTACACATTTATAATGAAGTAAAACGTAATAGTTTTAAAAATATTTTAAATATACAAACAGATTTTAAAGATATGATATTTACCAATACATATTAGACAACGATACATACTTTTTTAACAGTGCTATTTTAATATATCTATATGTCTATATTTTACCAATCATCATTTAATAATTTGTTTCTTATTATTTATAGTTATTCATAACATAATCTATGTATTATGTTTATTGATTTATATATAAATAAATATATATATATATATATTTTTTTTTTTTTGTATTCCTTTTTGTTTTTTCAATATAATATATATTTATATTATAGTTTATTACATATTAACATAATACAAAAAATTTTTGAAATTATTAATGATATATAAGTATTTAATAATAAAATACCTACCTATATACACTGGGAAAATTTCAAGTTTTTAAACCAATTACAATGAAATAACCCATTTTTTCCCCATGTATCAGTAGTTTATCCTTATACGTTTATCGAAAAAATTAAAAGTCCTGATCAAATTAGCTACCAAAAAATTGCTATACATGTAATTATTGGATCAAGTAATCTAATCGTAAATTTATTAAGAAAACGTGATACCCGTATTTGTTGTCTCCGTCTAACCAACTTTTAATGTACGAAATTTACGTTCAGCACTTCTATCACAACATTGTCATTTTTAATATTAGTGTAAATTGACCTATTACCAAATGTATACACTTCTATCCATGCTTTTTCGATGTCTTTTTTTACATAATTTTACATTATTGGGATTTAAAAATATTTATATATCTTTTCAAAATTAAAATATTGTAAAAAAAATATCGACAAAACATGGATAATGATCTCGTGTATAAATTTGGTAATAGGTCAATTTATTCTAATATTAAAATTGACAAAGCTGTGATAGAAATTCTGAACGTAAATTTCGTATTTTAACAGTTGGTTAGACGGAGACAACAAATACTGGTATCACGTATCCTCTAAACAGAAAAACAAAGAAAAATCTTTTTTTTTCCAGATGGTGCAAGTTGTTCCATCCTCTATTCAGTCCTCAGACACGATACTATATTATTATTTTAAATTTAAAAATAAAGATAAATCATTGGCTCTCGAAAGACAATTCAGAGCGATTTTTGATATATATAATATTTAAATAATAATAATAATAACCATGACAACTTTATTTGTTACCTATTTTATTATTTTCTCTACTCCTATATTTATAAAATATTTCCGTTAGAAAAGGTAGTTTCCCTTTACGCAAGAAAGCAACTGGAAACCTAAAAAATAACCTTTTTATAATGCTAACTAGAACCAATTTTCTATCAAAAAAACTCTTTAGTCCAAAATTCCAGCTCGACTCCTACCTTAAAAAATATACATACGTATCATTATAAAACTACTAGCTTCCTTGCTCCGCTCAGAATCTGAAATCGTGTAAATTAACAATGTTTTTAATTAGAATTTTAGAAGTTATATTTAGGTAAACTTTGTTATTTTAATATTTCAAAAAGATTTTCCAATTTAAATTATAGGAAAAATAATATAGTATTTTATTTTTTAAAGAAACACGTGTAAATGCATTTGATTGTCTTCGTAAAACCAGTATAAAGTGCATAGTCCTACTTATGTATTGTTGAAAAAATATTTTATTTTTGAAATAAAATATAAATGTATATCTTAGCGATACCATTATTTATAGCGTCTCGAAATTGAAATATTATAATATTCGTATTACGTAGTATAGTCCACGTGACACGTTCGACCGGGTATCGGTCCTGGGGCTGCTGGAGGCTCAATCTTAGGCATCCGGCTGCTGCAGCCGCCGCCAGACCATCATAAAAATCAACAGTTCCACACACGTGTTTCACCCAAAAAGCGCATTAAGGTCTAAGGATCATGCAAGATATATAATATGCAGCTAATGCATAAAAAAAATATAATATAAACAGTTTGGTTGTGAACAAGTTTTTTTTTTTTGAGATATTTAGAAGAGTTAAGGAAGAAAAGTAATCAAGATTTACCAGAAGTTATGTCAAGGTAAAATAACGTCATGTATTTTGAATATGTGAAAGGAGTGGTGTGAAGATGCATCAATTTGGATGAATGTTTGATGGAAGTCATAAACAGGTTTTCAAAACGTATATTTCACACAATATTTATTATAGATGCCACGATGTTGAAAAACCGTTTGCCTGAACTTCGAAAAATCAAAAATATTTGGTGGTAGATATTAATGAAATATTATACCTGAAATTAAAACGTCCACGTTGAATATAATACCTATGTTATAGTTTCTTAAACATTCTATTTTCAATGTACAATATTGTATGTCGTAGGTATCTATATATAGTGAAAATTTTAGCGTTTTCTAAATGACATTAATGAAATAAAATTATTTTTCATGTATCTATACGAAAACAATAACTTAAAGTTAATATAATACGATTATGATTTATTAATAATTAATTTATTATAAATTTAATATGTGACAAAGTTAAATAGATATATAAATAAATAAAAAAATAGGTAGGTAGGTAACCTTTTTTTAATAGAAAATATTGTACTAATCTATAAACATAAATATTAATAAAACTAGCCTGGGACCAAATGATAAATAAACAGCAAGATAAATCACTTAATTTAACTACATTTTTTATTGACAACATTATTACACAGTTATCGATGATACAACACAGTATGTTTTATCATTTACTTGTGCCTTGTTCATACGACAAAAAATTAAGTATCTTTAAAGATTGATGGCGTCATTAAAAAATAAACTATTAACGGTCATTACATAGTTTCTTATATATTGATAAAATGATAATTTTTAATAAAAACAACAAGTTTATGTTCTGTATAAATATATAAGTATAAAATATTACAATACTACCTAATCAATTAATATCTTCTATAACCCGCACATAAACCTATCCCATTATAGACGTTATATTGAAACATTTTTAATATTTATTAAATTTACATAACTTAAATAGCTATTTTCTTATTTTAAATTTGTTTAAAATTTTATAGGGTTTCATATTTTTTATTCCTCTATATACAACTCTTGATTTCTATTTTTCATTTCAATACAGTAGATTGTCAATATAATAAGTATTATGCACAATGTACAAGTATCCAAAATCACTATTATTTGTATTTATGTTATTATTATGTTTATAGTTTCCATTCACATATTTTTATTTTAGATTCTGAGCGTAGCGATGTTTATTTTTTTTTCTCTGTTAACAAATTTACAACCAGAAAGAGTGCTCCGATCTTTACAAGCTTAAAGCTCCGGTAGCAAATTAAATCTAGTTGCTATTTTAGAGAGATCATTTTTCGATTTGATTAATAGTTTTTTAATGTGTAAGGAAAAACTACCAAAACAATAGGGAAAAACGGCAAATATACCATTTAGTTAAATCAAGATTTTTCATTTCTTCCTAATTTTGAAAATAATAACTTAAAAATCTTTAAATTTACATCGAATATTTAATTTAGTAATATATTCACGTTAATTTAATTTTTTTTAATTATGAGCTATTTATAAATATTTTAGATTTTGAGGTTTCTAAGTCCTAAAAGGAGTAATTTTGAGTTTTAAGGGCTGAAAATTTTACTCAATGTTAAATATACGGTACTTTAATTAAGTTTAAAAAATCACGAAAATTCGTTGTCACAATTTTTTTTTATAGTCATTTAAATTTTTTCCACAAAATATCAATTTAGAGTATTTAAATCCAAATAGTTGGTAAAATGAGATTATAAGACCTGAAAAAATGTAATATAACGTTAGTCGTGCATTACTTTAACTAAATTTAAAAAAATCCACGGAAAAGAGTATTTTAGATTCTGAATGTAGTAAGAGAGCTAGTAGTTTTACAATGATATATTTTTCTTATTTCATTAAAATGTAAAGTCACTATAGTGACTTCGCACCTATAAAATTGCTGCTTTTTCCATCTACATTTTGTTTAAAAAAAAGTGGAAATAAAATATATACCTGCTGTAGTTTTATGATTACCACATGTTACATTGATTATAATATACATATAGTATATTGTTTATACTTATTCAACATGTATAATTAAAATTTATCGTTATAAACTATTATATACCTACATAGAGTGTACTAAGTATAAAGTTGACTAATTTTCTATATAAGAGTGATAGTACAATACCACAGATTATAATATGAATATAATATGTGACAGTACCCATATGCCACAGTATCTACCTAAAATTCGATCTAATACCCAATATACACTTACTCACTCGTCTAATCGCTTTCATAGATAGAATGATCATCATACGTATATAAAATGGTACTAATTACTAGTATTCATTGAAAACAAATTCTAAATTTAAAATTAACATATTTAATATAAAATATTCCATCAAAGTACAGATTTATAATGTATAAGTACCTTTAAAAATGATGGATGTATACATAGGTACATATATGTACTACATAGGTAATGTATATATCGCAAAATATTTATATTTTATGAAGACCATTATCACATCATATAATTACATAAAAAACATGTTATTTATTTTATATAATTTATTTTGTTATTCTGTGCTCGATAAGTAACATTATTTTATTTGAAAATAATATTTTTATTATAAAATCAATGGTAACATTATGAATGAAAAAATAGGGATTATAATTACAGACAGTCCTCGAATTGGAGGGTACGCAGGAAGATGGAGCTCTTCTACTATTTTGAAATATTTCAACAACCTCCCCACTAATTAATATTTTACAATATACAAGTTATACAGTTTGGTGGGACACTAAATTTTTAAATGCCTGATAGCACCCTTTCTTCTATTTTTCCAATTCGACCACTGATTACAGAAAGATCGTGCCATTATCTGTGCTACAATAACAGCCGTTATCTTGATGCAAATTGTTTTATATAATAGTAATTATTTTTTTTATTATTGAAATGTCCAGTTAATTATTTGATGTTATAATTACTATATTATTTATATATAACAAATATTTTTAACTACTATTTTAACTTAATAATATTAAGAATTATGTATACTACACCGAAGCTACGCTCAGAATCGTTTTTATTGAATGCAATGATTTATCCACCAAGAGTATCTTGGCCAGTAGCAAAGTGCATCCACCCCTACTGACACCCAACGAGCGAAGTGCTTCCACCCCCTACTGTTTTTTTTTAATTAATATGTAATAGTCCACTACTGATCGGTTTTTTTTTATACTTAACTCGTCTGATACTAAATCAAAATAGTAGGAATAATATTAGTAGCAAAATAAAATCTATTTGATTGAACTAAAACCATAACTTACTATAAATATTAGCTAAAACCAAAATATTTATTTTCGTTGTATCAATAACGAATAATTTATAGATAACTAACCAAAATATCAAACTCCGCCCATGATTTTAATTTTTGTATCCATTTTCCATTCTACTTAACTACTACTAAATATATACATGACAAATACTATTAATATTATTATTCTGATAATTATGATTATTATTATTATTATTTTTTTTTATAATTATCATTGACATATAGTCCGATTACAAGTTCTAACAATAATAAAACAGTAGATAAATAGATATATACAAATAACAAAATACAAACAATACCTATTAATAATAATAATAATAAAAACAAATTATAAAGTGCATGCACTCAAATAACAATAAAGATTAAAGGAATATAAATATAACTAATATAGATATAATACTATAATAGTACAGTAACATTATTTCATATTGGGAAAAAACATATATTTCAGTGAAGAAGCAGTGATATATAGAATAAATAAGAATCTAACATTATATATTTACATATTTTTGATTATTTAATCATTTATTTAAAAAGAAACATAAGAGTCCCTTCTTCTATTTAGCAGAGAATTAAGATTTCAAAACATAAAATATTATTATAGCCAGAATTAGGAGACCTTTCAATATTACATTTAAAACAAATGAAATGAAAGACTTTATTTTGAATGGCTTTAATCATATTATTGACACACGTGTCATTATAGTATCCAATATAATTGTTGCATATTCTAACTGAGATCTGATAATAATTATATATAATTAATTATACTAATGATATTAGTTATATATTTTACGACAATATATACATTCAGTGACATACGCAGGACTTTTCAATGGGGGAGGGGGCTTAATTAAAATAAGTACTCAGTAAACACAAGATTGGCTTGAAAGAAGGTTTTAAAAAATAAAGTAGGTGCTTTTCAGTGTTATAATAGAATACAGTTAAAAATATAAATTATAATAGGTATATATATATATATATATATACTATATATATATATATATATATAATGGCATATTATTTAGGTCCAGGGGTACTGGAACTCCCCATCTCCGAACCAAAAAATATTGATTTTTAAAACTTAAATACATATAATTCATTTTTGTATATAGAATTTTTTTTTAACAATAATAACTGGAATTATAGTTTGATGACTTAAAAAATAAATAATAATGCCCTAAAAATGAATATAATGTCTAAATTTTAGATTCTGAACGGTGCAAAATATTTTCTCGTTTTACGAAGATGTTTATTTATTTTATATTTTTCTGTAACCAATTTATTGACAAGAAGACTTAACGTCATGATCTAATTTTTTAATGCATACCTATTTTTGACATAACATTTTATCAGCATGGTACATTGAAGAAGTAATTTGTTGATTTTTGAAAAATAAGGGTTAAAATAATTGTTATTTTCTCATAAATCAAAAGTGTTCAAACACTTGAAAATTTCAGAATATGTATTTTATTCAAAGTGAATAAAAATTCTAAAAAGATTTTAATAATGGTTAAAATATATATGTATATATACCAAAATTTTTTTTTTTTTATTAAAAATGTTTTAAACATATATTTCAGTCTCTATGACTCAAATTAATGTATTTATCAATCTGGTTAGAGTTTCATGGTAATCAAAATTAAATTATTAACTATATTATTATTACTAGGCTGTGGTTCTTAGGTACCTTAGGTTCTTAGGTTCTTAGGTATTTTATCATTTATTACCAAACTAAGTAATAATGAGTTTTATAATGTAAAGAAAATTTATCAATTAAAACTTAAAAGTATACAAAATTAATATTTAATATTATATTTTATACAACTCTCATAACCTATTCTGTATTTTGTTTTTTCTAGTATTTCTGTCAAAAACTGTTAACCTTTTCATCAGGTATACTTATGCCTAAATATTAAACTTAAAATATTTTTAAATTTCAAACAAATATCATAAAATAATCCAAAAATTATTACTGTTACAAAATTAGGAAAAATATATGAATATAAAAATATATAATGTTGAAAAAGTTATTTTGTCACTCGTTTTTATTCGTGTTTAATGATAAAATTATTTCCATCTGATGCAAAATATTCTAAAAATATCAAAAGTAAATGCAACATATAATGCTAAAATTTTTGAAAAGTTCAAATTGAAGTTAAATATTTTAAATAAGTATTATTTACCAAAATCGTGCACAGATCCCGCAACTCCCTCCCTCCTTTAAGCGATCTTGCCTCTAAAGATAGTAAAATATATAAAGGTTATATAAATGATAATATATTACATTACATACAATATATTTTATTGTTTTCATAAATATAATTTCAAGGTTGTTTTTGTTGCTAAAAGTGGAAGTTAAATTTATTGCATTCTAATTTTACTTTTGTAATTCTGTATTGATAATGCACTATGCTACATATTGTATAATGCTATTATTTCATAATATAATATGTTGACTTTTGGTTTTTCTTTATATAGGCACTATTATAATTATTATTTTATTATTAATGAAATATCTATGACTTGAAAATGTTATATTTAAAACGTTATAACAATCTATGACGTTTTATCATAAAATGTAAATAAAACTTTATATTATAAAAATTAAATAACGTTTTAAGACGGAAAACGTCATATCATGAAACTTAAATAACGTATTAAAACTAAAACGATGTAACGAAAAAAACTATAACGGTTTAAGTCCTGCAAATACCTACAGTTATTATATAGTATGGACCATATGCCTATACACATATACATGTCACATTCATAAGAAAATTACATAAGTTAAATCATAGTTAAATCCTTCTCATTAAATAGAAGTTTTCTATTGTTTTTAGATATCTCGAAAAATGTTGTTTTTATAATATAAGTAAATGTATTAGGCAATTAGGTAACTAATTACTTCCTGTTTACATATCATACTTCTTTTAATGTTACTTTTTTTACTACGATTGTGGTAAGTAATTACATTATGTATTTCCAAAAATATTTCCCCTTCCCAATCATTGTTTACAGTCATTATTATAGACAATTCTCAAAAAAAAATATCATACAAATATACAACCCCTTAATCACCCATCTGTAATATGTATTACTAATACTATCACTGGGTGGAGCTTTGGGAAGATTAACCCCTCCATGAACATTATATTTAGTTTTTCTTGTTTTAAATATTGTTTTGAATGTAAAATTGTAAATTAATGTTTAGTCAAGACCAACATTAAACGTCAGAAAATTAAACACTTACCGCATAACTCTGACCATTCCTCAAGTGCACAAGACTCAAGTTATAAACAGCTCATAGAATAAAGATGACCAATTGGTCAAAGTTAACATGAGAATATCGAAACAGAAAAACAGTTTAATCGAATATTTATTTATTAAAAACTAAATGCTTGATTTTTTTAAAAACCGTTTAGTTTGCAACAAAGAAATATACTCTAAAAGTCTAAAATATAAGATTATATGTTTAAACTGAAAAAAAAAAGGAATGTAAAATAAAATAAACACTTTAAAATTTTAAATATCACAGTTATATAAAGAAACAAACGAAATAAAATATATATAAAGAGCATAGATAAATTAACAGATATATTCATAAAATGAAGGATACGAATTTTTATTCAAAATAAACCTACAATAATATAATTTAAAGTATTAAATAACAATGCAAATTATAATATACATACGTTTGCTCGAATAAATTATATTTCCTTAAAACAAAATTCTTTGGAATTTTGGATGGTATTTTCAACACTGAGATAACACATGGACAACGCGTTCAACAAACGTCAGAGTACGTTGCTCCGAACCAATATCATAAAAATATGTTTAGTCACACTCAAAATGTTTTTAAACTGTTTAATGATGTTTAAATTAAATAAAAAAAATCAACCTTGAATGTCATATTTATGTAAGTACCTAAAATTTAACAATTATATTTGGCTATATGATCTATATATACTACCTAATAGGTACCTATTAAAATTGTGCATAAAAAGACTAGGTATATTTTATATAAAAAAAAAAATAATAATAATGATAATAACCAGTAGAAAACGAAAATAATATAATTTTTACTCATTTCTTTGGACTTGATTTATCTTTACTATTTTTACTATATTTACTATTTTATTTCTATATATTATGTAGATCACGAGTGAATTACAAAAAAAACGTTACCGCTATGATATATACAATGTACACCAAAAGTTTCTAAAGCTATTAAATGTATGAATAGTGAGCATATAACTACTATGTTATAGTATAATGAAAATGTATTAAAATATCATTCTCATTTTCGAAGCAATAGAAAATAACAATAGTTAAACTAAAAAACTAACTTATATAGAAATTTAAAAAACATAGACTATACAACCTATACCGGCTATACCATAAACAATAGGAATAAGTATTTGTAGAAATTCAGTTGAATTTTTTTTTGAAGGGGGGAAAATACATAATTTAACATGGATAAAATTTTCTCGGTACGCTTGATATTACTTTTTTATCTAATTCAATATTTTTGTAACATAATATCTCATAATATCTTATCTTATACATAGATAAACATTTTTTTTTATGTGCACGAATTGATTATAATAATTTATAGAAGGTAAAAGTTAAAACTCATCGTAAGGGGGTTGAAAGCGATCTATTTAAAAAGAGTTGAGTGTAGACAATTTAATAATTTATTGCGGACAAAGTATGTTAGTGTGTATGTTATAAATTATTATTTGTATGTGTATATCACTCATATCTCCCCACTTTATACATATTGTCTTTACAACTTCTTATTTGTTATTCCCATATGCGCATGCACAAATCATCGACAGTCCGCTAGAAAATATTTTTGAATATTAAAAGTCTAAAAATAATTAAACGGTAAATAATCATACTTTAAGTAGTCATATTTAAACTTTGAACGCTGATTTGAATTCGTTTATGTTTATTCTTTAGGAAAAACAAAAGAATTACATTTTTATTTACCTACCTATTTAATGTGATTCATTATACTTATAATTTATCTATTTTTTTTTTTTTTTTTTTTTTATTAATTATTTACATTAAAGAATTAAAAAACGAAAATAATACAAACCCAGAAAAGTGGTAAGCAAATTTAAATTAGTTTTCAAAATGTTAATTTGATTACTGGAAGTAAGCTTATTTACCATTCGCTTATTGATATATGTATAAGCAAATGCTTGGAGAAAACAACTGCTTTCAACTGCCTTCAAAGATAAATTTAAAAAAATCAAACATTATAACTTCAACTACAGCTTGATCTTTTTATTCGTTACTAATTTTACTAAAATTATTGTTTTTTTCTTTTGTTGAAAGTATACCTAGCATTCTAATATAAAAATTAAACAATAATGGAATAACAACACTCGCATTTCAAAGTTTATTCAATAAAAATATCAAATAATATTAAAATGAATACATTTTTAATTTTCTCTTATAGCGTAAATATCCTATATACAAATATTATGATAATTTTCAAACCATTTTGAGGAATGTGGTGAACTTCCCCCCTCCGGTTTCTGGAAATGGGTATAACCATTGATTATATAATATTAGTAATACAATATAGTTATTTTAATCCTTAAATAATTAATGATACAACTAAGGTTCTAACCACATACTATGAATTATGATGTATTTAAGGAGGAGTGACCGCGACGTGGTGATCGTAGCCTCTTGGTATTTTTTATCATTATTTATGGAGCATATATATGATTAATTTTGATAGATGCTCAGCCCACCTAGCCTCCAAACTGTATCTATATTTGTGAGAGGAAGGGATAAGTACAATAAAATACTCTTAATAAGATATAAAAACTACTAAAAATCAATCGCAGTGTAATATAATATATTTAATTATCACTATTTATTATTAACATATAAATAACAAATTGAACTTTATAAAATAATTCAAAATTAGTATAATAATATAATTATTTTGCAGAAAGGTCTATGAATCATAAAAAACCATTGTAAACATTGTAAACATATGATTAGGTATACGGAAGTACGAGTAGGAAACAAATTTCTCCAATGTACACGTCTTGCACAGTTGTACTGTTGTATACAGTACAGATACTCTAAACTCTTCCAAAAACCTCTCATTTACCGTATAAATAACAAAATTCCGAAGAAAATTATGGATCGTATAATACATATATAGTGGACTGCGTACCTATCTAAATAATATTATAATATACCCGTGGAACGTTAAAAGTTTTTGCGATAAAATCAATTATTTTAATACCTATCCGACGGCCGCATGACAAATAGTAACAGAAAGAAATGGCCGGAAAAACATAAAAATACATAAATAGTTGCGTTATCGTACAATCACCTGGTCACACAGAAAAAAGATTAAAGAACAGCCAGACCGTACGTGAGCGTGTGAGACTAAGAAATAATAAAAATATTATAGATACACATATAGGTATAACTAACGATTTATTGATAGATACCACAGTACAGAAAAAACCTGAGATAAATTTAATTATCAAATAATAATTGTGACTTTTAAACTTAAATGCCCAATATTAAGAGAACATCAGCATGTAACTGGTTTTTAAAGTATTCTGTATAGGGCCATATAAACAATCTTAAAATTAGAAAGTTTTAATTTAATGATTTAAAATGTTTTAAAAGTATCTTTTAATCCCGTGTCAGTTCAATTTTTATTATTGCGTAATCATAATATTGATTTAAAAATAGAAAATTTATAAAAACTACCCTTTGCTCTTTCAATAATTAATTTAAATGAAACGAGTTAAATTTTTTTAAAATAGGAACACAAGAGTACTTAGTAATTTCAAGTAAATAAACTCTAAAATATTGCTATTGTAAATAAATATTATATTTTAAAATATACATAAGGTCACTAAATCATATGTATTCCTACGTTTGCTCTTATAATATATAATGTTAAGCATACTGAATACATTATATTAACATTAACAGTCATGTATATTACACCGAAACGAAAAAAAGAATCCGCTCAGAAGAATATCCTCTGCTAAGAGATAAGCGAAGTGCTTTCATCCCTACTTACACCCAACGAGCGAAGTGCAATATTTTTTTCATATTATACTTTTACAACTTTACTAAGAATAATAATAATAGATTAGGTATATCCTGTCCAAGGACTGAAGGAATGATATACAAAATTCCACCATCTGTATACCTATACCTGTACGACTTTCAAACTGAACGTAGCGATAAGACTATTGTATTCAGGGCCGGATTTTAACCCCTTCCCCACCTTCAAAAGTTAAAAGCAAAATGGAGTGTAGTCGTTAAAAACACAATTGTTAAATTAGGTATAAATTTGTTGAGTCGGCAAAAATAGAAAAATGTAGATAATCTCTTTTTTTTTTTTTTGCTTATTTAGACTTTAAAGATGTTTTATACATTGTATACATTTGTGTATTTAAATTAAATATTATAGTAATTTGGCCCACTTTTTAATATTTGGTTTTTAAATTTGGTTGGCCGACCTATCCTATCCTATAGTAGTTATAGAAAAAAAGTTGAAATGACACCACTGCACACACCCTTCCATAAATATTTCTTAGCACTGGCCTTAATTGTATTGTGTTTTTAATGTATTAGTTTAAAATTATGTGTTGTTTTTTTTATGTATGAATACATTTTTTTGGGGTAGGAGTTTAATAAGAGTTTTCTGGTAGGTATAGGAGTTTTTGATAGGAAATTCGTCCTATTTGGTACTTTATAAAGGTCATATTTTGATTTACTAAGTAGTTTTCAAAAGTGTAAAGAAAAACTACCTTTTATAAGGGAAGTATTTCGAAAAGTAGTTATAAATTAGAAAATAATAAATAAACTACAATTAACAGTGCCGTAGCCAGGGGGTGGCCACTAGGGGCACGTGTCCCCCCCCCCCGAAATTTTTTTTCTCTGTGGAAATGACTCCTTTGGTGTGAACTTTTTTATTTTCGTGTATTGTAAGGGGAGTATTCAGCAATTCAAACAGAAATTATTTGCTAAAAATTTATAAAAACTCCACACCCTTTAATAATCGACAAATTTAAAAACTGAAAATTTGGTTAAAATTATAACCATTTTTTCCAGTGAATTTCGAAGAGATATTTCATTAATTTTAAATAGCTAAGCCGTAAAAATAGTAGGTATATGTATAAAAATTTCGCCCGCAAAAATACGTCAACTTTATATTTATAGTTCTACTAAAATAAGCTGAATTTGAAAAAAAAAACTCTTAGAGGTGTACTTCTAATTACACTGAGAATCATTAAAAAAAGTTAAATTAAAAATTATCATATTATAAAACCCTCTGGTTTAAAATAAAACACCAATTAATCTCTTTTCAATTATAATTTTCACCCCTTAAAATACAAAATTTTGAAAAATTCCTTTTAGATAATTTTTATGTATAGTGTTAATCTACATTTTTTTTTTAAAAAAAAACAATACCATTTTTACATAATTTTTTAAATGGCGTGTTCATATTTTTTCTGATTTTAGATTCTGAGCGTAGCGAGGGAGCTATAATGGTTTTACAATAATATTTATTTATTTTGTTTTTTTTTTTCATTTTTCTGTGAACACTTTTTCTACCAGAAGGAGTGCTCCGATCTTTACAAGCTTACCCGGTTTTCGGTAGCGAATTGCATCTAGTATTGGTACTTTAGATGGGTCATTTTGTGCAATTTTGATTTTAAGAGGTTGCAATGGGCATTTTAGATGTAAATTGTTACCTATTGTAATTTGTTTATTCGAGTTTCCCGGGTAATGATTATACAATCATTGTATATTATATTTTTTTTTCACCGAGCCTAAACAATAAAAAATATTGTGAGTTATGTATACTACACCGAAGCTACGCTCAGAATCGTTTTATTAAATGCAACGACTCAGCATTGCTTTAAAATTCAATACATCAACCATAAAGAGTATCCCGACCAGTATAGTGAAGTGCATTCACCCCTACTGAAACCCGACGAGCGAAGTGCTTCCACCCCCTATACTGACCGGCTTGTTTTCATATAATGATATACATATAATACCGCAGGCCTTGGATATTACATATTATTATAAACACATAATTCGATGGCCCTAAGAAACACAATGAAATATTATATTTTATAACAACTAAAAATAATGATACAAAATCCAGTGCCCCCCCCCCCAAAAAAAAAAAAAAAATAAATAAATTTCTAACTACGTCACTGGAAATACCTATGCATGTCACGGTTATGCTGATATTATTTATAGGTACACATTATATTGTATAAATTGCCGATTTACCCGTTATACCGTCTCGTGACAATATAATGTACCTATTATTATTATTACAGGTACTGCGGTTCATGCCTCCTATGTGCGTGACAAAGGACGATGTGGATTTCACAATTGCCGTCTTGAGAAGAGCCATGCAAAACTATTACGAAGCCAAATACAATAATAATTTTTAATAACCGATTATTTATCGAATGTGAAAAAAAAATTGGATTAATTGCTCGATCCATTTATTTTAACGTGCTCGCAAGTTATTATTATAGTTTATGAAAATATTATCAGTCTTTTCTATTTAAATACTTTGTAAGTATTTTAATATTATTCCAAATATAATATATATATATATAGGTATTAAATACTATTTTTTTTTTTTTTTATATATATAAGAATATACCTAAGTATTTTAATATTTTTTTAAAGAAATTCGTGAACACTATAGGTAAATTTAGAATATATTATCATTAAGTATATGTCAGAGGCGGATACAGAGGTCCTGAACGGAGGGAAAATTTATAATGATTAATGAGTTTTACAAACGAAGAAAAAAAAAAACGGTCATCAACCTATATTTTTACGCCGTTTTATTTCAATTTTTTGTGAACAGGGGAAAGGGGCAATTTCCCCTGTATCGGCGGCCCTCGAGGTACGTTTACTTTTATAATTTTAAATATAAAGAGAAATACCTATATAAATACCTTTGTAGGTACATTTTTGAGTACAAATACGATATGTCAATATGTACATTTTTAGTGGGTAGTAATTATTACTAATAAATGAATATTATCACGGGCGTGTGTAGAGTTAGAATAAGTCAGGTGCAGCAAACGTTTTCATCACCGGCCGAAAAAAGTTAATGACTTTTTTTTTTTTTCTGCTTGTTTAAGGATTGATGGAAGTAGGTATTTATAGGTCCTGCGAAGCAAAATTAGCGACCCATTTTGAATTTTGGAAAATTATGTAAAACAATTCAGTTTTTCATATTACTTCCAATTGCGGTTACATTGTGGCGACTGGCGAATCAAATGCCATTATCATTATCTTTATATGTTTCGTGGAAATATCCGGTATATTTTATCTATAAGCCTTGTATTTTAACAGTGTCAAGAATTATTCACGTTTGTTTGTTTTTTTTTTTTTTTTTATTAAAAGTAAATTTTAGACGAATATTTTCGATATTCTTTACAACGTATACTAATGCAAGTTAAGATTATTTTGATATTTAATATAGTAGTTCTCCAAATTCTAGTAATAAACTCCAATCCCTTTTCAAATAAATAAATTTTGTAAGAAAAAAAATTGCATGGAGTATACAACTATATATAATATATCTATATAACTAGTTAAGCAGGGGCACATTGTTATATTGTAACTTATTGTTTTATACTTGTCAAAATTATTCATCAGACATCGATGAAGATTTTGAATAAAATAAGATACATGTTACAATTTGTTTAAAAAAAATTATAATCAGATAAGGCCTTTTTTTATCTATAAATATTATTATTCTAATAAAAGTTTAAATAGAGTACCTATTTAATATACAAGGATACATGTATAATTTCTTAGAATAAATTTTGTTTTAAAACTTGGTAGGCATATTTATTATTATTAAATGATTTTAGAGTGTTTTTGTTGATTAAATTTTTTTTTAAATAGTAATATTTAAAAATGTATAACTGTAACAATGTGCCTCTGGAATATAACAATTTACCCCACTCTGAGTTTTGGTACTAAAAATTCCATTTTTTTTTTTGCTTTTTAAATTTAAAAGGTACTTACCTAAAAGTTACTCTATAAAATGGCCTAACATTAATTATGATAAAAATAAAAGCAAAATTATAAAAATCAAATATGTCAAAATTGTAACAACTAACCCCACTCTCCTCTATCTACACTGTACATTTAAACCGTATGTAATTTATGACGATTATCCATATCGTAGCTATTGGAAAAAATGGTTTTCCATTGAGGAACATAGTTGAAATGGCAGCTTGATAATATGATTTACTCCATTTTTTTGATAGTAAAATTATACATTGGAAATACTATATAGGTAGTACTAAATCTGGTAGTAACCTAAATGTATCCATATTTTTTTGTTCATTGAAGCGGCTTGTAGTATAGCCTGATTTGGATTTATTAAACAGATTTATTTTTATCAACAAATTACTTTTTAATTGACGTTTTTACTTTTTAAATTTTTATATCTCTTAATATTTAACAAATATTTAGTAATTTTCAATTTCGTAAAAAAATTTTAATTAAATATAAAGTGTACCATTAATATAGAAATACTTAGATATGCGTATTGTGAATTGTTATATATATTATCATAATAAATATTATAGGTACATTCGAACATAATATTCATACATTTGTATATTTCAGTAATCCGGTAATTGGGTTATTAAAAGGGTAAAAATTTAATTTGAAAAGTAATTGGGCTATGTGAATAAAATTTATTCTTTTAATTTTAGAAACTATAATAAATTGATTTTGGTAATTTTTTTATATACTTGAATATTAGATATACAGGCATAGATGCTTTAATTAAGTCACCATTAAATTAATTTTACGATCTAAAATAAAATAAATACCAACGCATTTTTATTGATTACACATTTTGCTTAGAACGATTTAAGAGATGGACAATTTTAATATTGTCTTCCTTACTTATTGTACAAATTATATTGTATAAGTCACACAATTATAAGTTATTATATAAAGATATATTAAATTGATATTTAGATAAGTATTTTAAATAACAGGAAGATAGGTACCTAAATAAAAGAAGAGACAAAAATAGTAAAAAAAAAAAAATCCAATTTCATTATTTTATAATAATACATTTATATACAAGAATAAAAACAAAATATCATTAAAAAAAATTATATATACATAGGTAGGTAATATATTATTTTTATAATACACACTCCCCTTCATGGAGGTAACACCATTCTGGTGTTACTGTATCTGGTTTAAGGCCAAGTGTCACTAGTCTTTCACGATGTTGTAAAAATCTGAAATTATATAAGTATTAAATATATAAAATAAATACTATTGTTTATATATTTTTTTAAGCAGAAAGTAATAGAGCTATATGTTTCTATGTTTAATGTCATGCCATTTTTTCTACACTAGTTAACTAAATTATAAATATCTGTTTGTAGATTTTTTAGATTAATTAAATTTGAAATAGATTTAAATATTTTAGTATAATCTGTGAATAAAAATTTTTTTATGATATAGTAGATATGGTAATATCATTAATAAACAATAAGAAAATCAATGGAGATAAAATGTCTTTTTGAACAACTCCAGAAGTTATAACTATTCATTTTGAAATGCAGTTTTTATATTTTATAGATTAACCTAATGTATAAAATATTAAAACTATTAGATAAAAATCATATAAGTAGGTAAAGGATCGATCATACCAAAAATAAAAAGTTTCTGTACAAATAGATTATGGTTAAATTTGTCAAACACTTTCTTGAAATTGGTTTAATTTGCATATATTTGTGTTTTATTAATCAATGAATCAATTATTGATTATTTAGTTTGGTAAAGGTAAATTTTTTTATAGAAAAATTACATTTTCTAAATTTTGGAATTTAGGTATTAGAGAGAAATATAATGAAAATGTATTAATCAACAGCTTCAAAAATAATTGTTTGGTAAAGTTGATATTTTTGATATAGGTAGGTAATTAATAATTTCATAAATTTTTATTTTTTAAAGACTTAAGTTATAAATGAATATTTCTCGGTATCTGAGAAGATACTAGTTTGAAATGATTTATTGAACAAATGCATACATTTTTAGGTTAAAAAAAAATGAATAGGTACTCTTTTAAAAATCATGATTGAAATGTCTTGATTGGGTGATGAATTTACATTATATTTTAATTGCTTATGAAATACATCCATTAGTTCTATGAAAAATAATCCAATAGACGATATGTATTAATATTATTCTTATTATCTAATTTGTAACAAAAATTGTTTTCAAGGTCATAAAAATATTTAATAAATTAATTTACTATTTCATGACCATCTTCAATTGTACAATTATTATAGTATTTCATTTAATATGGTAATTTTGGCTTTTGTTTTAATTCTCATCTAATTTCTAAAAATACTTAGGGTTGTATTTAACTGACGAAGGAACATTTTTTAAATAAATCCTATAATATTTATATCTTATTGTCTTATATTTCGTTCTAATAATAATAAATAAATAGTGTGTGTAACTTTAAATTCATTATGAGCAATTTTTATCTGTTAATCTAAAATTTTTTAATTTTTATTGAACCATATAGGTCATAAGATGTTCTAAGTTTATATTTATAGTGGATGAATATGAATATGTTCTTTAATTAAATCATTAAGAATAAAGTAAATAAAAAAATATAATATTATATTTTTAAATTTTTCAAATCATTTAACAGACCCTAAATTTTGTTGAATTAATTTGTAATCATTCTTAATTCATTTTTCATTATGATTTAATGAGTTATACACATTATAAAGATAATGAACATTTAAAGGTGGATAGAATTTATTTACCACGACAATAGGATCAGTAGACAATGGATCAAGTGACACTTAAGTTATTTGGTTCCAGAAATATATAGACTTTTAATTAAATACATATATTGTTTTGTGTACACCCTGTATTATTATTTACTAATTAAATAAATACATTTTGATAAAATGTTGAATAAATAAAGATTTTGAATTGTATAATAGATATAATATCTTATGAAAGTTTAGCTATTAAACACAACCAAATATCGGAATTAATTTTAGACTGCAGATTACCTGTATTCAGCAGCTACAGCATCTGTTTTCGGATTTGTCCAAAGTCTTTCAGCCAAAGCTGCAGCCCTTGGCCATACTTTAGAATCAACAGCATTATCGTCCACATACTCAGACCACATGCATGTCTACAATATGTAAATTTCAATAATATTTATTTTGCTACTATAAATTTAATGCTAAACTCTTACCTCTGCGCCTAATAACAGATTTGGTTTACCGTTTGGCATTTTATTATTATAAATCATTTTCCAATTATGATAATTGGTCGGAAACCAAAATCCATGATCTAGATAGTAAAAGTCTCTGAATGCGATTATAACCTTATAACCCAATTCCATGAGGTCTATTGGGACATTCGTTCCTTCCCAAGTTTCAATGGTATATCGTCTTTTATCGAGGTGCTTCTCAATAATATCAGGTTCAGTCAAACCACTAGACCAAACAATTATATCGGAGTCATAATTACCGGCTTCTCTATCGTATTCACTCAGTGATTTGGCATGAAATTGAGACCACAATTCTAAATAACTGTCTTCATCCAAGCTTTGGTTTTTTGATTTCAGCCAGTTGATAATTTCTGTGGTAGAATTCCAGCAGCCGAGGGCAACCTATGTATACGTTTATTTATACATCTTTATGTGACAATGTATTTTGTGTTGCAAACACGTAAGTTTTATCTAAAATGAATTTACCTCATCACCACCCATGTGAAATGCTTCTCCTTTTGGGAACACATCGATTAAGTCTTTGTAGATTTTCCCCAACCATTTATATGTGTTTGTATTGATTGGATTAAGTTGTCCGCATGGTGGTTGTACACAATATTTCCGCCAAGGTGCCTTATCCACACAAAGAGCCATGTCACCGTAGCCCGCATTTTTACTCCATTGCCAACCGTTACCAGCGTGTGCCGGAGAATCGATTTCCATAATTATCCGTACTCCTCTTACTAACGCATATCTGAGAAGGTCTTTAATTTCTTCATATAAATATTTTTCATGGGGGCTGTAGGCGCCATACCTAAAGAATAAACAAATTACATATATTTATATTTTTTTCTATTATGTACTTAATGAACTGTAGATTGAAATCAAATCAAATTTTCGTCACGGACCATACTACTATAACCAAAGCAAATGAACACTCAGATAGAAAGAGAAATATCAAACTGAAGAATGAATTTGGATAAGAACAACAGAGAACTTATCCCCACCCGCCCACTGATACAATCTAAAGTATGGAAGTTGGAATACAGTAAATCGTATAAGAAAAAACTTAGCATAAAGGAAGATAAAATAAACCGAAGAGTGTACCTAAATATTGGTACAATACGACCAACGCTCTTAATTCAATGTAGTGAGCTCGTAGAAATCTCTTTGCAGAAAATGCCATTAATAAATTAGGTAACAAAATACCGGTGGTATGATTGTAAAATTGCTGACTGACACGGAGAAGAAGAATGACCCGATATCATAGGCGTGTCTTCGTGTCGTTCATATCATACACAGGCACGACCTGCAAAATCAGCCGCAAATTTAAATTTTGTCTGAATTACTATGTTCTGTGCTATATTACAAATATATTCATGACAACATTTATATGTCTGTGGCTAATATATATTATATTTACTATTACAAATTTTATTTTTTTAATGCTTAAGGAAAAACTACCCAAAAATGACGAAAAAACAGCAAAAATACAATTTTGTCAAATCGAGATTTTTCATTTCTACGTAATTTCGAAAATAATAACTTTATCTTGAAATTTACAACGAATATTTAATTTAGTAATATATTTTCGTTAATTAAAATTTTTTTCAATTATGAGCTATTTATAGACATTTTAGATTTTGAGGTTTCTATACGTTCTAAAAGTGGTAATTTTGGGTTTTAAGACCTGAACATTTTATA
>JAIPRL010000458.1:0-29238 GCA_025469235.1 Pemphigus obesinymphae | reverse complement strand
CTATGTTAGCAACTACTCCATTAGGAAATCCACCAACATCCCGTCGATTCTCGAATTTACAAATGCCACCTCCACCAAACTCCAACAGTCGATCACTTCGTCCCCCTTCCCACACATCAAGTCAATCCCGACCCGCCTCGGCCTACTCAACGGCCACAAAAGAAACCGTCCTCTCAATTTCTAAAATTCGAAAACCTTAAATTCACCCCCTCACCACCTCACTACTCCTTAAACATCCGACCCTCTGGAAGAAGCACAAGCTTGAGACAGAGTACCTCTCCCACAAAGCAAAGTCAAAGTCGAAACGCTCACTTGGACATTTGCGGTGCGCTGGGTAGGTCCAACGGGAAACTGTGCGAGTCGGTGGCGTGCCAATGGAATACGTTCAGTTTGGAATGACCCATAGCATCGATATGTCGTTTAATGGTGGACAACGGGAAATAATGCCTGGCCGTATCCAGCATAAAGCCACGATACGCGAACGTCGGACGATCGTTTATATGAACGTCACCGGCCATCACCAAATTTCTGCCGGACAGGGCCGAACCATACGTGGCGATGAGCTGACGTAAAGTCTCCAATCCGTTTCTTGCCCCGTACACGGTGTTTGCTTCGATCTTAACGGTTATCTCATCCCCTGTAAATAAAATACATATAACACGTATACAACACATTGTTATAAACGGGTACACACTCAAACTTCGGTCTCGCAAGACTTTCGTCCGAAGAACGAACCGTTTAATATAGCCCGGCAGTATGCCGGATCTAGAGAATTTGTCGAAAATAATCGTTTTAATAAGCAAAAAAAAAAAAAAGAAAAAGGTCATTCGTCAATTCCTATCAAAAATTAAGTGATCGATGGGATCCCACTTCCAAAAGCGGGACGAAAAGCTTAAATATTTTTACATTTTGCGCCCCCCCCCATCATAATGGCGCCCGGGGAAAGTGCCCCGGTTCGCCTCCCCCCTCCTCTAGATCCGGTACTGAATATAGGTTAGGTTACCTACCTTCGGTTGTTATTTGTAAATTGTACATTTCGTCTGTTGTCAATTTTATGTAATCGAATGGCGTAGTTGTACTAATGGACACAACTAAGCTGGTCGAATAGTAAACACAATTAGGAGTGCAAAGTTTCTCTACAGAAGACGTAAAAACTTGGGACGCTTCAGTTATGTACTCTTTGCTGAACTGGTCGGCCACCGACGACGTATCAAACTTAAGGTTGCCAAGACCGAATTCGATTATCGATTGTCTATAAACGCAGTGGATAAAATGATAAACGTATTAGAAATTACTATTAAATATAAAACACTTTTACGTGGACATAGCAATCGTATTTATACCCTATAATAGTCTTGATGGTTGGTCTTGGCCAGAGTGATCCGTAAGGTCCACACGTTAAACGACAAACGTCTATAGATCCATCGAGTCTGCTGTTTTCTTTTTCCGCGGACGCGAATTTGCTCAAAACACAAGTGTTGTTGACGCATTTATACGATTTTCTAAAAATAATATACGATAACATTATTAGTAGGTAGGTAGGTAGGTATAGTTAATCGATAATACATAATAATTGGTATTTGTAAATAGTACATAATCGGTAATAGAATTTAGTTATTTCGTGTAAAAATCAACAGTGGGTACTTTAATATTTTAAATTTAAATATACAGTGAATTTAAGAGAATGCTCTATACACCCGATTTTTAAGGGGTTCTGTGTAGATAGCAATTTTTTATGAAATTTCAAGTAGGTATAGTATAGTCGTATAAGATAATGATGTCGTCTATACATTTGGTAATATATAGCAAAAAGTCGACTAAAAGTACAGTTGTCAACAAATTTAAATTAGTTTTAAAAATCCTTATCGGACAACTCAATCAATTGCTATGATGGAAAAAATAGATACTTTTAGTAGGTATGTAAAACTGGCCCCCAGAGAGCCATCTTATAATATACTTTCCTGCATATAAGTGGGTCAGAAAATTGAATAATTATTTTAAGTCAACGCTAATGATCATTATAATTAATAATATGTATAATACGGTGTTGTATATAGTTTCGAATTTATGTCGATATAGGAATATACATGTTACCAATAATTGAATTCCGTAGGTATTCAAGGTACTCAAGAGCATCCGTAGAAATTTATCAAGGAAAAGGCAACCAACAAAATTGTAAAAGTCAATTTTAAGCATACAATTTTTATAAAATATTTGGAAATTTTAATACGGTTAATATAAATATAAATCATATTATATTTATTAGTTATTATTCTATTAAAATTATATAAATCGACGGAGTAATTTTTTTAATAACATCTAAATTTTGAATTATCTGGAATTTTTAATTTACAAATTTACATTCAGACAACGTAGTTCTGTGGTACCCACTCAGTTGTCCTTGTCTGACACGCAAGTAATATAGTGAAATCGGATTTTGTATTTTCACTTTCGTGAATAATGAGTTGATTTTTTAATATAAACAATGATAATATGACAATAATTAATAAAGGGAACATAATCTATGATATGTTGGAATTATTTTCTCAATAAGTTGATTTTTAAGTTTTTTCAAGTTTATGAATAACGCGGTAATTAAATTATGAATATTTTGTTTAAAATGTAATTTATTGAAAATATGGTTCTTACATAACTTGATAATTACTATGTTGCATGCGTGTCAGAAATAGACAACTGAGTTTAGTTATAGAGATACTACGGGATTATCCTCAGTTCGTCTGAATATCAAGATAGCGAACTCGCCTTTACTCTGTAAATTTATTTTCTAAATATTTTTCTTCGGTTTCTAATTACTCGGCTTCTACTTATATGAATACACATTATACCTACTATAAGATTAGTCCATATATTATTTTCCCTCTAACCGTTCTTCACCCTTGATGATGTTTAATTTGCTCTTTAACCAATGAAAACACAATATTTCTAATGGGCCTGATGGTCCTCATCACGTTTTTTTTTTTTTTTAAATTTAATTATCGTTAGTCGATTGAATATTATCCTATTTTCCTGCTATTTAGACAGGAAAATATACGAAGGAACCGTTTCTACCAAATTAAAATTAAAATCTGGCGATCCAACAAATGTACTAAATTACAGGCTTATTCCTATTCTTTCTCATATTACATATATTGCTTATTCGAATTTATTATTTACTTCTGTATCAAGAAGAGTATTAATCATATATATTATTGACGATAATCAGCATTCGGGCTTTCGTCCCGGAAAATAAACCATCATCATCTGTTGTATTCGAAGTTGATTCGAACGTGTATGTATGTACTCTCCGTATTCCATTTCAGATTCTCGAGGCCCATTCTTTATTTTACGTCCCATCTCACATTACCTCCTATATATGGTCATAACCATCTTTTCCACAGAACGTTCCGGCTCCAGGGGTCATATACGTCTCTTGGCGTTAAAAGATCGATTTTTTTTCTTACATAGGTAGATAGATTTTTCTTATAAAAATAAATTTTTTAGAAATATTTAAAGCTCACAACGAATCCATTTTCTAAAATATTGACAAATTTATACCTATTTTAAAAAATTTAAAGTTATTAATAACTCTTGAAAATTCGTTAGAATAAAATTGTTCATATATATACGGCTATACCTACTATAAATTACTAAAATATGAAAGATTTTTTAAATTTCTGCTGATGAAAAAAATAGTTTACACAGTGGTGGTTTTAGGGAGGGATGCAGGGGGACGGAGATACTCTTCATATTTTTCATGTTTAACAGTGTACCCCTTTATATATTTATTTATGAAGGAACGCAGGGAACACAGAGTCTGTTTTAATTTTTAAAATTTCGTTCAGTTACTGCAGATCATGAAAGTTGGTCCATCGTCTCTTTGATCTTCAAGCAGGATATTATTGTACTATTATTATAATTATGATTTTAGATTTGAAAGCAAAGACAAATCATTGCATACGAAAGATGATTTTGAATATTAATTTATTATTTTGTTATTTCATCTAAATGTATAAAAACTTTCGTTATAAAAAGTAGTTTTAGGTTTCTAATCATAAGTTTAGACACCAGTTCGTTCATCTGTGATTCACTTATTGATTCCGTTATCTATCTTTTTTAACTATACAATTTTAATTTATACCACACAATAATTATATAAAAATCAATAAAGAACAATGCGTATAGTATACTCCTTAGAGAACACTATTGCGTACGATTTTTTATGCAATGTTGCTATTTATTAATATTAACATTATTTCGTCAATATATTTTACATAAATAAAACCTAAAACGTATTTA
This sequence comes from Pemphigus obesinymphae, assembly GCA_025469235.1. Classification (NCBI taxonomy): domain Eukaryota; kingdom Metazoa; phylum Arthropoda; class Insecta; order Hemiptera; family Aphididae; genus Pemphigus; species Pemphigus obesinymphae. The sequence goes on along the minus strand of JAIPRL010000458.1, from coordinate 24,942 downwards.
ATTTGCAATATTACTTACTCGACGTGGTATTTCACAACAAAGAAGGGGTGGGGGTGGGAGATATTTTTGATTTAAACTGTCCAAGTGACCTGGCTCTGTTTACAGGGCATTCGAAAGAATTAGGTAGTTACACCGAAAACGTATATTTTTTTAAAGCTAACAATTTTGAGTATGTCGGCCATTGTTAAGGGATTCTATATAGGCAATTTTTAGACAATTTTAAGAAAATGAAAATCTTATGACTGAAAAATATTTATATGCATTTTAAAAATTAATAATAATTGGTCCCATTACTGTATAATTTTTTTATTGTGGTTGTTTTTTTTTATGAATTTATAAAATCTTATTGAAAATATTACTTTTGCATTTCTTATTTAGGTATAACAACAAAAAACATCGAAGAAAGATGAAACAAAAAATAAATGATAAATAATAACATTATCTATAGCGTCTCACGTACCCGTTTGTAATATGTGAATTTAAACACGGTTTTTGAGTTACCTTTTCTAAAACTAACTTTTTCGGTTTTTTCAAAATAAATATCTCTTAAAAAAATTTTAATATCGGAAAAAGGTTAAGTAGGGAACTAGATAATTGTCGTTTTATATAATTTATTTTTCATTTTATATTTCTAAGATGTTTGCAAGTTGTTAAAATGAGAAATGGTAACATGAGTTTTTCCTTGAAAATCGTTACAAGTTCTGAAAATACGGCAATATACATGAAAATCCTAGGTAAATCATATAATATAAATCACAATATAATATTATGTTGTATCAATTATATGCTATAAAATAAGTGAAATATTCTATATAATACTTATGAATTTAACCTATTCTGTGTATGTGTATACGAGTATATGTATATCTCTAATCATTTCTGTTAGAAAAAATATATTTATCTAGTGGCGGCCGGTGGCAGAATCGATAGATTGTTTTTCGTCTACCAGCAGAAGCGAGCAAAATAATACTGACGGAATATCCATATGTCGTTTTCGGTAGACCAGGGATGAGCAACTCAAAGTAACTGGAGGGCCAACTTTTTGCAACTTAAATTAATTGCGGGCCAGATATTAAGTTGATTTTTTATTATTACGTGAAACAAATTCATTAATATATTTTATACATACGATAAAAACTAATATCTAACTTTAATATAATATGTTTTATTATTGATAATTTTCCAAGATACAGCTTATCCGGCTATTTTTACTATATTTGAGGTAAATCGTAGTCAACTTTTTGATGATAAAAATGTTAAAAGATAGTGCGGGCCGGATATAAAGGGACGGCCGGCCGGATGTGGCCCGCGGGCCGCCAGTTGCCCATTCCTGATGTAAGACGGTAATGGTAGAATTGTTACTGGTGGAATCGATATATCCCCTCGTCCATATGTCCGCAATTACTAGTACCTAGGTACATGTATGTATAGTTAAGATTGTTGATTTAGTTACTAGGGAGATATAGAAATTACGCATTTTGTTTTGTATTATATAAGTATACCTATATTAAATTCTTAATAATAAAACTTTATTATAGAATCTATAATATACTTTTGTAGTTTATAAATATTGTATTAATAGTTACTATAGGGTAAAATAATATGGGAATTTTAGCACGATTGACGACTGTGTTTTTCCTTTTCTTTACTTTTTACCAATTATTTACAGTAGCACTGATAAATTGACGTATTGACGTGTAATTAACAAGACACAACTGTCAAAAATTGTTGACCACTTATCAGTAATTTATAAAAAAATTTGTTTAAAAATTATATATAAACTGCATTTCGGTCTTCATCTACAGGTTGTAGACTACAGCTCCATCGAAAATTCATTTAAATGGAAAATGTTTAATTCTTTTGAGTTTTGAAAGAAGAATTTCTTAATTGTGCTTTCTCGTAAATATGTAACTACCCAACGTTGGTGTTCAAAAAAATGTCGTGTTTCTTATATTCTATATTCATATTCATGGCTCAGAGTCTGTCCTTGTTTTTTTCCAATTCAATTACTTATTATATTTACATTTATTATATAATAATAATATATAATACCTAATAATAATTATATATAATTTTCAGTTGTAAAATATGTTGATTATTATGGTGTGGAATTTTTATAAATTTTTTAGCGAATAATTTCCGTACAAATTGCAGATTACTCGATTTATATTATTATTATTAAAGCTTTTTACTCCAAAACTCATGATCGGTTATCATTTTACCTTCTATTTGAAAAATTGTATATTATACATACACGGAAAAATTAAAAAACATTATCTCACAACGAAAAATTCAAATATTTTACCATATTTTAATATGCATAGGTATATTATGCTCAGTAAAACGAATAATTTTTTTAAGCTCAAACTTTTATATTTAACATAGGATAAAGACATGAAGAACTTTTTAGGTAGATAAATGGACTAAAATCCAAAAGTAATTATTTAACCGTACGAAAAATTTGAATTTACATTAAAAAAAAAAATACGTAGGTATAAGTGATGCAATTCATGCCCGAGGCGTACGGTTCACAACCTCCCTTGTAAATTATCTTTTAAAACTATTTTAAAACGTATTAAAAAAATATATATATATATATATGTACCTATATAAATAAATTATTAAAATATCCGATTCTATACTCTCCCATCACTTAAAATCACGCCCGTCGCTAGATATTTTTCGTCCTAAAGCGAACATTTTTATACCGCTTAATCTTGAGGGGGGGGGGCATTTTTTCCTAACTATATACCAAAAATACTTCTTTGATAACGTAAACAAGCAGAAAAAAAAAATGGTCCGTTGTCGATATTCATGTTTTAATTTTATCGCCCTTAAAGCGACGCTTGTACATGCTTGTCCCTCATAGTGACGGGCCTGCTTTAAACGTAATCCTGTACACGCACACCTGTCGACTAACTCGAGGTGATAACAATATGTAAAAATAATAAACGGATACCGGCGCAGCGGTCGATCGGAGAATAAGTACCTTACATAGGTAAGGTACTTATAAGGTAAGGTACCCTAACCACGACAGAATGGCCGCAAGGGGTGCGAGTTTCAAAGGGACATTGGAGGGCGGGGGCGGTCCGAAACGGTCGGGGGGCGGACAGTGTGGCCAACGGTCGAAACGCGATAACCCATTATCGCTCCGTCCCGTATTATTATTGTTCCGTGGTATTATGATATTATTGTTATGGGTCGGTTACAATACCGTGGTTTAGACCACAGCCTCCGCCGTATCACCGCAGCATACCACGCACCTTATCTCCGGTCGTCCTACGCACGTCGCGGTCGTCGCCGTTTTTTCGAACGCGATTATAAAATATAATGATAATACCGGTAACAAAATATGACGTGTGCCATTTGGTCGTATAACGATGTAACTTTACGGGGTAATTGCATTATTTGCATTTAATTTTATACGTTAATACTCACATAATGTGCGTCGGCCCGGAAACGTCGTCGTCGCCGTTGTTCCGGCGCACGGCCATCGTCAGGAACAGCAGCATCACGCCACCGGCCACCAGCGCGAAACTCGCCATCGTTTTTCGTCTCTTTAACAACACGTTATATATCATGCGATACATTGATTTATATCGATAATAATAATAATAATAATAATAATAATAATGTGTTATTATGATTATCGTTTTATTATTATTTCCGTCAATAAGTGGCTATCGTCGGCTCACGCCGATCGCAACCGCCGCACTGCGAGCGCGATTCATATACGAAGACGGTTGTGTCACCGTAGCAGATCGCATCGTCGGGCCCTGTCGGTGGCGGCGATGACGACAACGACAAAATCACAAAAAAAAATACAAAAATCACTAAATATTATCATTTACGCACTAAACGGAGCGCACGATAATAATATGATCCAAACGACGGCGCACGTGCGTACTCACGCACTAGCCCGTCGGACACTGATGGCGTAGAAAAAAAAAAAAGTGAAAATTCGGTAAACGGCTTATAATCGGCTTGGGCGCGCGTGCGCGCGCTCGTTCATTATCAAAATCACAATATACCGCTGAGACGTAAACAGAACCGGACTTTATAGTGTTTTTATGTGTTTTATATTGTGCGCTTATCGACTATCGTATGATAATATGGGTAGGTACTCGTGTGACGAAGAAACGGCAATCTCGTTCACCCATAGCTATTAATTGTTTTCCATAAATAAACGGTTTATATTATTTACACTTTGGAATGTAATAAATTATAATAATAATTTAAAAAAATATACCTATACACCGAGTCGACAATACCCAAATGTACTTATATTTTTAATTTTTGTCATCCTCGAATTTCAAACAATTTTATTGACTTTTTTTTCTGTTAATAACTCCGAATAATAACTGATCACGACCAATGTTGTTGATCCGATATTTTATAAACTTGTTAAGAGGATGTTACACTCGAATTTGTTGTCTCTGTCTATCTAACAGATAGGTAATATAGCAAAATCACACTACCTACGCAGAATTGAAATTTTGGAGTTTAGGTTAAATTTAGAGTATAAACACCTATTGCAAAATTTAAAGAGAGGAATATTTTCGAGTGAACCTCATGGGCATTTTGTAAAATGACGAAAAAGTTGAAGCTATTTAAAAATATCAAAAACTAAAAATGCCGTAACTTTTTTTTGTGACAATATTTTACAGAAAGCCCATGAGGTTCACTCGAAATTATTCTTCTCGTTAAATTTGATAATAGGTGTTTAAGCTCTAAGTCTAACCAAAATGCCATAATTTCAATTTTGCTTTGTACAATTTTGCTATATTGCCAATTAGATGGACGGAGACAGAAAATGCGGGTATAGCATCCTTTTTAAGACTATTTACTATATTATATAGTTATTAGTTACTTACATTCATGACAATTTTTGAAATTTCATACACTCAAATAAATATAAAATCGGTATTTCAGGTACTTACGCCCAATGTCCATGACTATATCTATAATTTAATATTTTTCTATTAAATAAATAAATAATTTAAATTTTAATATTACACCACAGAATATAACACAATAACACGTCATAGGTACATTATTATTATTTATTATACATAGGTACATTAATTTCTATTAATTTATTTACCTCCGGAATTTTTATCTTCAATTTTAAATTGAATAAAAACATCATAATTATATTATTATATTATTTGTACTTTGTAGTAGGTGCTATAGACAGAAAAGTTAAATGATAATTTTGTACTTTTTTATTTTATATTTTATATTTATGGTCACTGTATATACGAACACTAGGTACCTGTATTAGGTATTATTGTCGTTGAGGTGAGAAAAAACGTATATTTTTGTTCGTTTCAATGCCATGGCCTGTGTGGACATTCGTTAGCGCCGTATTGTATTGCCGTGGCAGTCGTATATATTACGAAGAATTTGCTAATAATAATTAATAGTGCGGATGTGTAGGGGGAGTGTTTTTAGAGGCCCCTCCAAATAGACTTATTGAAAATGTCAAAAAATTGTTTTTCATATATATATACGTCAAATTTTCTATGTATAAACTTTTAGAAAGAATAATCACAAAGATTCAAAGACACTAGTGATGAGCAAATTCGGTCTTGGTCTTGGTCAAATATGGAATTTTTTCAAAAAAAAAAAAAAAAACGTTTGAAATATAGGTATAAATGCATCATGGGAATTTGTTTTATTTTATAATATTGTGTAATAGGTACTATTACTAAATTTGAGATTAATTTAAACTTCACATATAGTAGATGGGTATAATGCCCAAAACCCAGTAGCTACGTACAATTTATTTTTAATAAAATATTTTATGCAGTGGTTGAAAAATAAGTCTACTATTGAGTTCATATATATAAATTCGATAATATATTATATTGAATAGTTTAAATAATGGTAATTGTTATGATTTTAGAAAAATGTAAAATAGTTATCTATTTTTTAAACTAATTTTATTTTTAGTTAAATTCGAAAATTTTATAGACGCATATAACTACAGATACGTATATTATATCCTTAAATTATTGTATATAATTTATAAACTTTTGTTTACGATAGATTAAATATTATGTACACAAATACATACCTACTTCTTTAATCTATATAGCATATACTATAAAATAAAACCCGTTCTGGATAATCAGTTTTAAAAAAGTCAATCGTCCCACGTAACGGTATATGTTTATGATAAAACTAGTTATTAAAATTATATTTTACTTATAATATATCTATTGTGAAATAAAAGTCATGTTAAACACTATATAATATATATATATTTTTTTTTTTTTGTTATTATTATTATTATTGTGTTTATAATTGTTTATAAAAACTATAGAATATAATATAGATAGGAATATAGAATATATATTAAATTTAGTTAAAACTTCAAGCTGCATATTATGTTATTTATCCTTTAGAAAAATATAATTTTTAAAAACCAAATTCAGTAAAGACATTTTATTGAATTTAGATAATGTATAGGTAATTAATGTTTAATATAGCTTTTAATAGGGAGACTAAAATTTCAATGTCTACACATAAATTATTTATTAAATATTATTTTATACGGCCATAAAAATATCAGTATACCTATATATAATAATATTAATTATTTTAACTACACACACATAATTTATTATTAAGTATAATTGTGAAAATCAGTTACTGATTATGTCAATTATTATATGTAATTTATTAATTTTTTAATTATATTTAGATGAGCATTTTTTTATTAGGTACTACATATTTTTTTTATAACTTTTTTTTTTATTTTCTATATACAATACCCATGAGGTAAACATGAGATATATCTATTGGCTATTAATATATGTTATAATTAGATACCTATAATAAGAGTTAATATATTTTGTTACATAATTTGTTCAATTTGATATAATTCGTTTGAAATTTTAATATATTTTATATAAGTATTAGGTAATTAATTGCATTTAAATGCTTAAAAAATTCAAGATAATTAAGATTTAGGGCGATCGAGAGTAAATTTTCGTTCTATATTTATAATACTGTGCACAACATAATATTATAACACTTAATTTTATTAGTTTATTACTACTTACTAATTGATTTAATGATTTAATGATGCAATAAAGATTATGAAAATTAATTTGAGTTATTCGCGTAAAATATGTTTGTAACTTTATCATATTTTCAAATTTATTCCACTAAAACTATTTCAAATTAATTTAAAAATCTTCACGTTCAATATTTAGATAATAGAATTCAAATAAATGGGAAAAATCATGGGTAAATTATAATGATAAAGTAAATTTCATGGTAAATTTAACAAGGTTCCATAGCAAATAAATTTGCCAAATCAAGTTCAAATATAGGAAAAAGTAAGTTAAATTAAATTAAGAGATAACCAAGATTTGGCATTAATTTCGTTAATTTATAAAAATTAATATATAAAAAATTAACCTTACTTTTAATATATTAACACGATTTATTAATATTTATTTAACTTTATAAAAGTCATTAAAAATGAGAAAAAACAGGAATATATAAAAAAAAATAATAATATAAGCATCATTGTAAAATCAATACACTTTAAATCGTAGCAGAGTATGGAAGAACTTTGCTTGTCGGGTAGGATATTGGTAGTGAATATATTAATAATTTGAAATCGAATTTGAGCTGAGCTTGGTGTAATATACGTAATTATAATTATTGTTCAAAAATAATTTTAATTTTGTGACGTCATCATATATATCTACCTATATATTATTTTAGTCAATCATGTTAATTTTATTTGTTATTTTTCCCCTTTATATAAAAATCCGTTATAAAATGTAATTTTCCTTTACGCTTAAGAAAAAAACTACTGGGAAAATTAAAAAATTACCTCTGGAAAGTACCATCTAGAATGAATTTGCTCTCAAATAATCTTTTTACTTCAAGACTCTTTTTACCCGAAAAAGTTGTTTACAGAAAAGAAAAAAAGAAACATCATTAATCATTGATATTTCTCGTTCCACTCAAAATTTAAAATTAGTCAAAAAAGTAAATAAAATCTAAAAAAAATCGTTTGTATTTATTTTATTAAGTTTTATATGTAGATATATGATAGCTTTATATAATTAACAAATAGAAAAAAAGCAAATGTCATCAACATTCGTACTATATTAAATATTATTAGTGTACAGTAAATAAATAAAATATGCAAAATATAATCAGTTTACATTAGACCGGAAGACAGCATGATTGAATGATAAAAAACAAATTCTATCACACCCATACAAATACAATTTCAAGGAAGGAGTTGTGAATATTCAAAATCCACCGGCTACGCCACTGTGTCTAATAAAAAATATCTACATTTTTGAACAGATAATTATTATAATGCATATCTCACGAACGTTTTGTATTCAAAACAATGTACGCGTAAAATAAATTAAAAACAGATTCGTTTTAACAAACGAATATATAAATTCAAATTATTAATATGTATAAAATAATAATAATAATAATAATAATAATAATAATAATAATAATAATAATAATAATAATAATAATAATAATAATAATAATAATAGGTAATGTAATGTATTTTATATGTTAGGCATATAGGTGGTTACTTACTATCTTTTGCGTGTTTCTTGTGGACACGAACTTCTATCCTTCTTCGACTACGGAGTGAGATTGTACAAGAATTCTTACCGGTTTTTTTATATTCATTAGACAATCGCGTATACGTGTTTTTACCAGATGTTCGTATTGGATTTCATGGAAGGGGAACGCATTGATGTACCGTATATTATCATTAAGTTATAACTTATAATAGTTATACGGTATACCGGTATACGCAGTTGTGTGATCTTCAACAACACGAAATTTGAAGAATATTTTTTAAAACTCATATACTTATATCACGTATTTTGTTTGGATGTTTTTTTTTTTGTTTTTTGTTTTTTTTTTCTTCTAAACTAGACTGCAGCTAGAGAATTATCGCGTTAAAATTCAAATTTTAAATTGAATGTTATGTTTATTTTAATTGATTTTAGTAACGAGTTACTTAAAGGTTTCTATGCACATAAGTATTACCTATTAATTTTGTTAGGTTTCTATACCTACATAATTAGTAGATAAATATCATATTCCTGCTGTATTTTTGTCCTATCGATTCATTGTCATAGATACTAGTGTCTAGTACATAGTATGGTCATTGTTGATTTGTCAATCGACCGTCCTTAAAACGTGTTAGTTACTATAGTTACTACAGGGAGATAGGCATAGGGAAATTCAATATACCTACTCGACATTCGCTGTTCTTAGAACAATTCGTTGCCGTGGTGACTAATAATATGATTATTTAAAATTTTCATTTATCACAATAAATGTGTAGTATGTGTTATTCATGTTATACTTGTGATAAAATTAGAAGTCTTGCATTTTATTATTTGTAAAAAGTTATATGAATAGAAATAATTATTTATGGAAGTAGGTATAGTTTATTGTTTTTATATAACAAATTAACTAAAAAATACGTATAGAAATCGGAAATTTACCGCTTTCACGAAGTAGTAGGCTTTCCCTAACTTGTTTTTTTTTTTTAGTATTTGACTTTTGTTATGTAACTTCGAGTTTATTTGTATCAATAAGATAATATACACATACGTGTAATGTTTAAATTGTATGTTTAACACATTTAAATATTAGGTATAAAAGAAAATTAGATTTTTCACACTTATATACATAGATACTTTTACTTTAAAGAAATACATTCGCAATAATAATATATTAATTTGAAAATATTTTATAGTTCTAATTTTAACTTTCAAAAATAAGAGAACGAGAAGGGTTCTTTTAAAAAAAAAAGCGTTCATTCAAAGTATTTAATACGCATATATATAGGTGTACTGCAAAAACGAATTAGTAAGTATGTCTAATGAATCCTAATGAATTTTGATATTACCAATATTTATTTTTTCCGTCAATATCGGCAATCAGTCATTATCAGTAATGACTATAGTCAGTGCCGGATCTAGAGAATTTGTCGCCCGGGGCAAAAAATAATTGTAGTGCCTCTTTTTAAATTTTAATAAGCAAAAAAAAAAAAAGATCATTCGTCAATTCCTATTAAAAATTAAGTGATCAATAGGATCAAAAACGGGATGAAAAGTTTAAATATTTTTACATTTTGCGCCCCATCATAATGGAGCCTGGGGCAAGTGCCCCGGTTCTCCCCCCTCCTAGATCCGGCACTGACTATAGTAATAATTATTGACAATGGCTAATTTGGTTAGGAAATGTTGACATTATTTAGACATTACTGATGACTAAAATTGATAGTGAAAGTGGGCAATATTTTATTTGTTTATTAATACTATGTTTAATAAAAATTTAAAAATAATACAATTTAAATTGTATTAATTTTCACAAGATAAACTAATATGGAATTTTGATTTGCATAGTTTTTTTGCTGCTCGACAAGCACATCGATTATTTATACATTTAGATTTGCAATGACACCTCTGATATCCTTGGCTCTCAACAATACTATTATGCCCGGCAGCCTCCCGTTGCTTTAAATCAAGAACATTTTCTGTTTGTATAAATTTATGTTTCAGGAAACCATTTTCTGTACCTATAATTTTAAATTAATTAATAAAAAATTATACATATATATATATATATATTATCTCATTTATAATTTAGTTAAGTATTCACATAATTAATGCAAGTTATTTTATTTTATAGACACATCTTATTTTATCAACCTACTTTATTTATTAGACAACAAAGGGTGCAAGGAATTAATCATGCAAAATATCTCGAAATTACATATGACAAGAACATAAACTTTAGTTGTAAAGCTTGTAAAAAACTACTCAAATTAGATGAATGTTATACCCTATTCCTGATAAGAAAAGCCCTATTACAACACAAACCAAAATGCAACTTTACTGTGTGTATGCCCGATCAAGGTTAACCTACGCAGTCCCGGATTAGGGTCCTCTTCTATCAGAATCAAACTGATCCAAAATTGAAGCTATCCAGAATATAGCGCTACATACTAAAAGTTTCCCAGTATGTATCAACAAAAACCCTTCCCGAAACTGCTCATCTCTCTTCAATTCAACACTTCATCAAAGAGAAATCAAAAACCCTCTTCTATAGAAACTCCCAACACATGTATCATAAGCTAAGGGAATTAGGCAAAACCAAACAAAAAAACCCACTCCAGATAAAACTACCTACAAGTAAAATCAAAAGCAAACCAACCATGAACTCCAGACCCAGCATTCAGTCTTAAAATAGATTTATTCTCCTGGGTGAAACCCACATCTCACCACTAACAAAATTAAAAATCTCGAACTTCCACACACACATGGAAGTTATTCCACATAAGCGTGGATCACCTGCGGAAGGATTGTACTGCCCTGTTAATTCACTGCAGGATATTGCGTCGACCGGTCAAACTTGCTACCTCCCTAGAATCCATTTCTGTGGAAATTAAAATTGACAACACGGAAATCCTTGTAACTTCCGTATACAAACCTCCTAGATGCACTGTAATACCCGAAGATCTGGACTTATTAACAAAAAGCACTGATTGGTTCATTGCGGCGGACGATTTTAATGTCAAGCACCCACTGTGGTATAGCTGATTGGCCAAACCCGATTGGCGTAATCCTAAATAACCACGTCAGTCTCAATGTCACAGGTCCAGATACCCACACCCACGCCCACTTTCCCACCTCGCTACTATCCAAGCTCGATGTACTGGAAATTGTTCTAATCAAAATCCCGCAGACGATCCAAACAACAAACCTATGCGAATTTTTATTTGACTACAACTCGGTTGTACTTGAAATCTCAAGTACGCCAATCATGTCCATACCACTCATCTTGGGCAGAAGAATTAACTGACTTAAATTTACCAGTGTCCTAAAAGAAGCCAAAATAAATCACAATCTCCCAACAAAAAACAGCTCCGAAATCTATAAGGCAATAAATATTTTCACCACAACCATCCAATCAGCGATTTTGGCATGCGCCTACCCAACCAATCGTAGTCCAAAGCGCGACAGCTTACCACCCGAGATTATCAGGGAGAACCAAACGAAAAACCGTCTTCATCGTGCCTGGCAACTGAGTCACAACCCTGTACTGAAGAAAAGACTTAATGCGCAAACCAGCTTTATCAGGAAACCAGGAGTTTCAGGAAACCATTTTCTATAAGACGCCTTGAAATTTCTTTTTATTAAGAGCTGAATATTTCCGTGAGTAGTAAGGTTAGACTGGGCGATATTTGTGTATTTAATTGTTTTTAATATTTTGGTGACTTCCGTTAGTTCGGGTCCTTGGTTAGGTGAGAATTTATTTACTAGGGAGTCAGCGTGCAATTAAGCTTTTTCTATAGCTGAAAAGACAAGTGCGTTCAGACAAATGAATGGGGGGTTGCTGTCCATTTGTTACATAAGAAGAGTTTTATTAAGTTTGACTTGACTTGCTTTGTGGGGGGGGGGTACTCTGTTTCAAGCTTGAGCTTCTTCCAGAGGGTCGGAGTTGTTTAAGGAGTTGTGAGGTGATGAGGGGGTGAATTTATGGTATTTGAATTTTAGAAATTGAGAGGACGGTTTCTTTTGTGGCCGTTGAGTAGGCCGGGGCGGGTTGAGATTGACTTGATGTGTGGAAAGGGGGACGAAGTGATCGACTGTTGGAGTTTGGTGGAGGTGGCATTAGTAAATTCGAGAATCGACGGGATGTTGGGTTTTTTATTGTTTGAAAACGGAGCCGCTTTCAGTATCGAAAGTATCAATGGACATGTCTCATTCGTCTTGATTATGGGTAGTTAGGATGTTTCTGATAAAGCTGATTTAAAAAATTAATTTTAGGTACCTATTTAGTTTTTTAAATTCAATATTTTTTCGGTTCTGGTATACTTACTGACCGACCCCGACGATGCGCGGCGTCTTGAACGTGCACAGGTGCTGCACCGGCTACTATCCGAATAATTTACGACGGGTGACAATTAATAGCTTATTCATAAAAAGCTTAAAAGAGGTCCTAAAAAGAAATTATACATTTTGATGATTTTTTTTTTGCTTCTGAAGGGGGAGGGGTGTCAGAATCCAGGAACCCCCCAGTAAATACAACATTTCAACAGATAACGAATTTACCTATAAATTTCGTCTTTCAAAAAGTTGTGTAAATTACCTATTAAATTTAGTTTCAGGAATACTGGAAATGGCTATACTGACAGGTAAATATTACTTATAAACTTTATTTTATTAAATAGATATGTACATAATACCCACGAAATATTTGTATAGGATGTATTAAATTATTAGTGTAAAGTGTGCAAATATTTACATCTAATTATGTAGGTATATAATATATATTAAAATTTACTAAGTATCGAAATAAGTATTATAAAGTTAATTTTTAATTATAAATTCCATAATTGTTGTGGATTTCAGTATATTTATCGTTATCGTAGTTGTAACATTATTATTTACATTTAATACCTATATTTGTATAAAAGGAATAAAAACAAAAATAATAATATAATTATGGTGTGATTTTTCCAATTTAAAACAGTGTTTTTATTGTTCAAAACACGATAATTATATACCATTGTCGTAAAAAATGTTTCATTTTAAAGCACATATTAGGTATATTGTTTTCAATATAATATTCCCGCTATGGACTAATGAAAATATAATAGTCGTGCTTTTTTAATTTTTAAACGGTGTGTAACTGTGTATAGAGAATTACCTTGAAAATTTCGGAAATCTAAATAGATAAACACATTTTATGCTGCTGGAATCATATTATTACTGATCTTACCTATTGTTTAAAATGTATTTTTTACTATTTTTATTTATTAATAATCGTCTAATAATATTTGTAAGTATTGTAAAGTAGGTGTAACAAAAAAAAATAAAAAATTATACCTAATAATATTGTCACACGGTGAATGTGTAAGGTCGTTGACATCACTTGTTTTAATAATGGCCACTTGCTGTGTAACCGTGTAATTTGTAATCAATTATATATGTTGTTCAACGCCATACATATGTATGAATATGCGTGGTGTATACGACCGTGAAAAACAAGCTCTTCGCGTAGATATGCTTAATATAAAATATATACTGTTGGTTAAGTTAGTGTACCTTTATAAATATGTCGATGAAGTATTTAGGTACGATTCCGTACATTTAATTTAGGTACGATTCCGTACATTTAATTTAGGTACGATTCCGTACATTTCATTTAGGTACGATTCCGTTCATTTCATTTAGGTACGATTCCGTACTATTTAAAATCCAGTGTTTCCATTTCTATCAACTGTATTTGTGTAATTCGTTATGTTTATTGTGTATTTTTATATTCCTGAAAAAAATGCATTATCATTGACTACATCATAATATTGTCGTTTAGTTAGAAATGCAATGGTGCACCTAGTATTCTGACAGTTTCCACTGTTGTAATATTATATATATATATATATATATAGGTATAGATATTATCTATATGTAGTAACCAGTAGAAAGTATTTAAATTAAGTACCCAAGTCATGTATTTTATAGTGATTAATAATTATTAATATTGATCTATGGTTCATTCCTGATTGGTTGATATTATAAATATTAATTGACGGTCTTGGTGCAACAAACTCGTACTTGACAATATGGCAGAATAGAATAGTAGGCAGGTGGATTAAATAACGTATTTAGTTGTTCATTGTCATGGATAAGTTTTATTTTTATGTGTATATAAAAATATTTATAATATAGATAATTCCACACACGACATAATATGGGAGAATGAATCGAAATGAGAATATCGGTTGACATAAGGCATTATTATTATTTCATTTTATTTTTTTGATAAATTCAATATTTAGGCATCACTAATTAATCAATAATGAACAACAAAGATCAAACATTTTTCTAGAAGTATAAAAATAGATAGGTACAAGATACATATTATAACAAGCACAACGGAATGGTATATACGCCTACACATCATACTATTGTTTCTGGTATAAGGGGCGGATTCAGAGGTATTGAATGGAGGAGGGGTAATTTCTTCCAAAGTAATTTTACTTATCGTTTTTTGAGGTTAATTTTTGAGTTTGAAACTGAAATTCGTATATGACGTATACAAATTAGTTATAATATTTGTTTAAAAATATGAGTACAAACTAGTAAACTACCTACTTAATTATGCAATCTTGTAAAAAGTACATTTTAAAAATTATTTAAATACTATATACTTTCTTGTATTTGCTTAAAAAATATTGAAGATACTTTATAAATATTTCTATAATATGTATTTTACGAATACTTAAGAATCATTTGAATGCTAACGTTTAAATTTTAATTTTAATGTTTATATTTTAATACCTAGGTACATATTAATACTCATTCATACATTAGTAAACATTATGAATACTAAAAAAAAAAGTCGATATAAAAGTATGTAGACAATATATACACTACACTCGTTTGCGGTGCTTGTGTGTCTTACTGATCCTATGATCTTATTTTACTTTTATGGGATAGATACTCATAAAAGAAAAAATTTACATATTCGATTCTGAGCATTGTGAGGAATTTATTAGTTTTATTTATTTTTAATTTTTTTTTTTATGTATGTATATATTGTATAATATGTACATACTTTTTTGTATAGAGGAGTTAAGGAGTTAAGATTTCTAATAGAAAATTTGTTCTTGTTGGTATTTTTTACAGGACATTTTTTAAAAGTAGTTTTCTAAAGCGTAACGAAAAACTATCGATCTAAACGGAAATTTTTATAAATTTTAAAATGAAAAATAAACTAGTCATGGTTACCGGATTTATAGGTATACTGGGTGATTTTTTTTTTATCGTGGGCTATATCTCGGGAAGCATAAATAATTTTTGTGAACATTTTTCAGAAATTTATTTGTATAGTTACTAATTTTGGGGCGACAATGCAAAACGTACTATTTACATTTTTTTTAAAAATTTAGTTATACATTCAATCATATGTTTAAAAAGGCGTGGATTAATTGGCATCATCAGATTGAGTCAAAACGAACTATTTCTTATAGGAAATATAATTTAAAAATCCTTAACTTGTGCAAAACGTACTGTTTACCCATTATACATTTTATCAAAACGAACTATTTACTTTTTGAATCAAAACGTACTATTTTCTATGAAAATTAAAAAAAAAATAGTGGAAACGTACTAATTACATTCGTATTTTCTAAAATTACCATTTACATCCCGACGCAAAACGTACTATTTCCTATGTAAATAGTATAGGAAGGAAAGTGTATTGGTGCAAAATGTACTATTTCCAAAAACAACACTGTCTTATATTTTGTATTTATTGTTATATTTTATTAAATTATATGGTTTAAATATATGTATAATGTTTTTTAATTTTCATATTAACATAATATTAACACAAATTATAAAAAATAAAATCATTTATATCTCTGATATACGTTATTAGTTATTCCCGCCAAAACTTCGTGATACTTTGATACGGTGATAAGTCATCTCTATCGGTTAGGTATGTTTAAAATCATCAATTGGTGAATGTTATACAAACAAGAGTTTTTTATTTGATTTATAATGTCATACCAACAAAAATTAAATTCATAAAAAAAAATTCAAGTCTTGGTACATTTTATGATAATTCTGTTCAGTTAACAAAAACCAACCATGTGAAGATTCCAAAATAAAATTACGTGAAAAAGTTGCTTAAATATTTTACTATTCCTGAAGACTTTATTGTTTTATGAAGATATCTTTAAGTCATGTGATAAAGTGGAAAATTAAGATCCCAAACATTTCTATGACGAAGAGAATGACAATTAAGTTATTTTATGGTATTCAAATTTTTTTTTATTTCTATGAACCTTGTTTTTATTTTAAAATTTTTTTTTAAATTTAATAAATGTATATATATTTAATGTTTCACTTTAAATATTTATAGTAGGAATGTAAATTATTTTTAACTATTTTTATCAATTTTCATGGCACTCATATCTCAAATATTCAATGTACAGCAGAAAACGAGCTCTCCTTAAAAATATGTAAAATACAAATAGTATACGTTTTGTATTGATGCCCCACAATTATTTCTATATATTACATAGGTACATTTAAAAGATTTTTTTCCGCTTTCCCTTTGTTTCTTAAAACTATATAAACTTTTGATTTTGAAACGACAACCTATTATGTATGTTTCTATGCATATTTTGTTTGAAAAATTGTTTTTTTTTTTTTTATAATTTACCAGTTTGACCAAAGATTTTAATAATTATCTCTATGGTTATGAAAAATACATTTTGTTCATTGCTCATTGGTCATTTCTTATTTTTGAATATAAATGAAATTTATACAGTATTTAACTATAATAGTTAGAATCATTTACACCGCTAGGTAAATATTAAGTACATATTATATTTAGACCTATACATATGTATATAGATGTGTGAGTGGCATGTAAAAGTGGTATTGGCATACTTAATGTAATTAGGAAATTTGTCAATAGATAATATGCACTTACAGTATACTCGTACTATTGTATCTTATACGTTATGATGACTTATGACACGCGTAAAAATCAACTTTAAAATGCACTATTTCTCTACCTATAAAAAAATAATCTATACCGTAAAACGGAGTGAATTGCAATAAATAAACATCAATATTTATTTTCAATTAAATTATGTTAAATAATTCGATTTTTCAATTTTTTTCATCATGATCTTAAAATTATTATAAGAATATATTAACTTAGCTGGTATACTCGTACAATATTGTATTAAGAGGACGTCGCATCCGCATTTACTGTCTCTGTCTATCTAATGGGCAATATAGCAAAATTACACTATACGCAAAACAATAAATGTGGTGTCTACGTTAATATTGGAGTTAAAACACCTATTACCGATTTTAAAAATAAAAATATTTTCTAGAAAATGACATATCCTTTTTGTAAAATATTGTGTATCAAAGAAGTTACAGTGTTTTAAGTTTTCCTTTTTTTTTTGTAACTTCTTTGTAAACTCTGTAACTTCTCTGACAAACAATATTTTACAAAAAGAATATGTAATTTTCTAAAAAATATTCTATAAATAGACAAGTTACGTACATTATTTTTTATATATGTATTATTTTATTGACAAATATTAGGTTTCATACACTGATGCATTTATTTTGTTATTAATGACGATTATTAAACATTTTTATGTAAGTACTATAAGTACATACGCATTTATACGTTAATAATAATACTATTATAATTTAAATATTTTTCATTATTTTGAATAATTTCAATAATATTTATTTTTCGATTAATTGTCGTGCGATCAATATCATTGCTTTCGAGAAATTGACTGGATATCATAATACGTATAACTGTTCAAAACGAGATAAGTAAATAAAATATTAGTATTTAAAAATAATATGTAATATAATTAAAAATATATACTATGTCTATATGCAGAAGTAATCAAACGAATTATCACTATCGTAGATCGTACAATAATATATCTTGAATATATGTGTAACACAAGATATAAGTATATTTGGACTTGAAATAATCTATAAAAGTATAAAATAACTCTTGACATTACAAAATTTAATTTAGGCATACGCATAGTCGTTATTTTATCGATTGAATGATGAATATTTAATAACTAATGATGCATTCTCCTTCACGATCATTACACCATTCTGGAGTAATCCTATCCGGTCTGAGTCCTAGTGTTACGAGTCGTTCACGATGTTGTAACAACCTAAAATTGAATTAATTTTTGTTTAGTTTTTGTATTATTCGGTAATGACATGGATAATAAAAACTTAGATAGGTGACGTGACGGTTCATTAGTGATGACCCAAGTAATATTACAAGTAGGTACTTGTATTAAGAGGATGTTACACTCGCATTTGTTGTCTCTGTCTATCTAACAGATAATATAGCAAAATCACACTACGCAGAATTGAAATTTTGGCGTTTAGGTTAAATTTAGAGTATAAACACCTATCACAAAATTTAAAGAGAGGAATATTTTCGAGTGAACCTCATGGGCATTTTGTAAAATATCGTCTGACGAAAAAGTTAAAGCTATTTAAAAATATCAAAAACTAAAAATTCCGTAACCTTTTTTTTCTGACAATATTTTACAAAATGCCCATGAGGTTCACTCGAAATTTTTCTTTTCGTTAAATTTGATAATAGGTGTTTAAGCTCTAAATCTAACCAAAATGCCATAATTTCAATTTTGCCTTGTACAATTTTGCCATATTGCCAATTAGATGGACGGAGACAGAAAATGCGGGTATAGCATCCTCTTAATAATATATTAGGTATATAATATTATGCACGTGGCCGTTTATTCTGTTATTATCTCAAGCCGCGCAGCTAATACCTAATAATAACAACAACGATAAATCATTGCATTCGATGAAGTTATTCTGAGCGGAGCTTGGATGTATTATAATAATAATGTAATTATAAAAAAAAAACCAACATTGACCATTTTAATTGTTATTTTATCATTTCCGTTATAAAAAGGTAGTTTTAGGTTTCTAAACATAAGTTTACACACCTTATATCCGTCCGTCCGCCCACCTGTCCGTAGTAACGAGTATGATATAGTTATTAATTTGATGATTTGGTTATCAGGGAGATAGATAATATGGTCCTTTTTATAATATTTTTATTACATTTAGTTACTTGGGAGATAGTTATTATTCGTTTGGTTTTATAATATTTTTTTGTTTAAAATACGTTTAAAACCCGGAAATTTAGCGCGCTTTCAGAGTGGGCTTTCTTAACTTGTTTCTCTATACTTAAGAAAACTATTGGAAAACCCAAAAAATGACTTATTCAAAGTACTAACTAGAACTAATGTGTTATCAAAAAAGCTCTTTAATTTTAAATTCCTACTCTATTCTTTCTGGTCGCAAAGTTGCTCGCAGAGAAAAAATAAATATTGTAAAATTTACTAGGTCTCTCGCTCTACTCGGTATCTAAAATATAGGTAAACAAACGGCCTCCATATGTTATCAGTGCAGTATTAATGATTGGTTTCAAATTGAAATGTTCTAACCTTTGTCTTATTATCTATGGGTATTAATACGATTTTGTCACTTGGTCATTATACCTATATTCAGCAGCCAAAGCGTCAGTTGACGGATTCGCCCACAGCCTTTCGGCTAATGCTGCAGCTCTCGGCCATACTTTAATATCCAGACTGAAATCGTCTGCGAATTCGGAAAACATACAAGTCTAAAAAATCAATAAATTATAATATTATAGTATTATTGTAGTATGTGATATTTTGTATAGGTTATTGATGCTGTTACTTCTGCTCCTAAAATGAGATTTGAATTCTCGACTACCGGCAATCTGTTATTGTAAATGGTCTTCCATGAATGATATGTGGTCGGCGGTCTTAATCCGTGGTCCAGATAATAGATATCTTCGACGGCTACGATAACTTTATAACCTAAATTTGCCAAATCTGTTGACACTTTGTCATTATACCAAACTTCTACGGTGTATCGTTTTTTGTCGAGGTGTTTCTCTATGATGTTAGGTTCAGTCAAGCCACTTGACCATAAAATTATGTCTGAATTCGAATCACCCACCTCATTATCATATACGTTTAAAGCTCTGTTGTGAAACTTGGACCATAGATTTAGATAAGAATTTTCAGTTAGGCTTTGATTATTGGCCTGCATCCAATCAACAATTTCGGCAGTCGTGTTCCAACATTTCACAGCAACCTGAAGTATACACAAACACGTATTATAGCATTCAAATTCAAAAACGTATTTATTTTTATGGGATTTGGTTTCCTATACCTCATCGCCACCCATGTGGAATGTCTCTCCTTCGGGAAATATGCTAATTAAATCTTTGTACAATTTCCCTAACCACGTGTACGTATTATTGTTTAATGGATTGAGTTGTCCGCACGGTGGTTGCACACAATAATTCCACCATGGATGTTTACCCAAACAAATAACCATATCTCCATAGCCAGCATCTTTGCCCCATTGCCACCCATAACCCACATGAGCGGGGGAATCTATTTCCATGATGATTCTCACTCCTCTGACTAAGGCATATCTCAGGAGATCTTTGATTTCTTCATATGAATACGTTTTCTCAGGACTGTACGCGCCATACCTAAAATAACACTATTGTTAACTCCAAAATTATTCGGATATAAATATACATCTGAAATACATTTCGAATATTTTACAAATGCTATTTAAAGTAAAAAATACTTGAAATGTTGTCGATGTTAATCATTGAGGAAATTCTATACGGGTAAACATTTGAAATATTCCAAACGGCGAGAATGGGCAGAATGGTTCGTTTGCATTGCTTTCAGTATAACTCGAGACAATTTAACCGATACCATGATTTCTTTTAAGATTACCAATATAATAATAATAATTGATAAAGATAATAAACATGTAAAATATGTACTATCTTTATCTCTCTGTCAGTCGTTAATACGTTGAATTCGCTTGAAAATGTATATTATTTTAATGCAAAAGTGATAAGACCTTTGAATTATTTATAGGTCCAAGGTTTATCTACGGACTGAAATCAAGATTATCAGTGGTTTAATAAAAAGTTGGATTTAAAAACAACATGGCCTTTTCTATTACTATACGTATTTTTGTTTAACATGACTATATGGTATACATATAATGTGGGTATAATAATACATGTATTTTGTAGGTAATGGTTTTTGTAAATTGTAATCACGTCTTACTTTGCCATTTGCGGTACACTCGGTAAATCCAAAGGAAAACTGTGAGAGTCGGTTGCGTGCCAATGGAATACATTAAGTTTAGAATGACCCATCGCGTCGATTGTTCGTTTGATTGATGATATGGGAAAATAATTTCTCGATGTATCGAGCATAAATCCTCTGTGTACATACGTCGGTTCATCGATTATTTGTACATCTTTAGCTATTACAAGAGCTTTTCCGGAAGAATTAGACTCGTACGTTGTAATCAACTGCCGTAGCGTTTCCAATCCATTCCGAGCACCGTATACGGTTTGCGCTGTTATTTCAACAGTTATTTGATTCACTAAAAATAAAAAAAAGCATTGATAAAAAATAAAGTATGGTGGATAATACATTCATGGTGGATGTATGAAATTTAATCGAAATGATAAATAATTTTTTTCATATTTTATACTATAAAAATTTAAAATCCTATAAATTTTATAGGATTCTGAGCAAAATTATAAACAAACAAAAAATAAAATTATTATTTTTATGATATTATAATCTCAAAATCTATAATTTATTAATTTATTTTAATTTATTACATCCAAGCAGGCAATATTACAAACACCGGTTAAATATATGCATAAATACAGGATAAAAGATAAATAAATATATATGTACAATAATAATAATAATAATAAATATTATAGTTATAGATTACTAGCTAAAAATGAGGTCAGGACTACACTTATTTAAATTCCTTAGCGTTTTATGTATAAGATGATCTTGTCCATATGAGGTGTGATGATGAGAAAGTTGGAAAAGACAGTGGATTCTTGTGTTGTGGGTGGGAAACATGGAAGGAGATTAAGGATAGGAGATCAGATGAGTTAAGGGAGCCATTAAGGAGGGATATTATGAAGGAATGGTCGGCTTCGATTCGACGGGAGGCTAAGGATGGAAGGTTTGAGCGAATAACGTAATAATCGTGTTGAGGATGATAAATTGTTAATTGATGTAGATAGCTCAAAATGATTAAACGATATTTTTTCTGGTCAAACATTAATTTTCTGCGACCATTATTTTAGAATTTTTAAGCAAATAACCATAATATATTTCAAAGAAAGCATAGGCATATTTCCTTTTATTCCGCAGTTTTTTTAGCTTTTTACGAAAAAACTACCGGGAAAATATTAAAATTACTTTTTTTAAAGTATACCAAATAAATAGGTATAAGTGTATAACTTAGGTATTGTAGTTTTTAAATAGGTACTCTTACAATAATTTTCATCTGTTGAAATGCTCAAACTATAACTTTCATTGGTCGACCACTTTAAACCAGTGAAAGGAGTGGTCGTGGTTATGAAAACAGTCAAGTTGTTGGTGTTCGGGACGCAATGAGGCTTGCAAAGATTTTTTAAAGACGATATCAACACTTGTGATGCTTCAGCTATGTACTCTTTGCTGAGTTCGTCGGCCACCAGCGATGTGTTGAATGTAATATTTTCAAGCCCAAATTGGATTATTGAATCTCTAGTTTATAAAAAAAAAAATAGTTCTATAATTTTAGTATCAATAAACAAATAAAAATTAACAATTTATATTATATTTTACTTTATAGTACTCTTGATGGTCGGCCTTGGCCAAAGTGATCCAAAATGACCACAGGTCAAACGGCAAACGTCTAGAGATTCATCGATTCCGTAGCTTTCCTTTTTTTCGTTTTCGAAATGGCTTATAATACACTTGTTGTTTACGCATTTATAGATTTTACTAAGCAGGTAAATGTAGATCATTAATATTATAATATGTAGGTACTATTAAAATGATTTTTGTAAAATGGTATTTATATGTTATTATTTTGTTTAATAACAATTTTACATATAAATATACAATAATTATTAATCATTATTATTATATTATTTTAATGTTACACTTATCGACAATAATAATTAATGAAAATAATATATGATTCGTTATTAAATCATGTACAATTAAGCAATAAACTATATTTTCTTTACTTTACAAGATGTCATTTGTATAAAGCAAAATGTAGGTAGTTCAGAGACATTTACACCAAAAAATAATTTTCCAACAATTAATTTCCTCAATACGATATGAATTAGGATAGGTTAGGTAGAAAAATAAAAACAAAAAACGATAAAATGTTCGAACATCGTGTTATTAATATAAAAGTAATACATTTTATACCTAAATGTAAATCATGACCAATGATAAAAAGTAATAAATGTTTGAATACATCATATAAAAATGCATTTTTAGGGATAATATAAGTGGAAACATTTTTTTAAAAACGAACATGAATTGGAAGAACAGTGTTAGGTCAGCTTAGGTTATTTAATTAATATTATTATAAGTATTACCAATTTTAGTCGATAAAATAGGTATATTCTTATTACTTCACATTATCACTTTACCTTATGACGGATAAAGTATGGTTTTCAGCTGTAGCGTCTTTAGTGGCTAATAATTGGAACAGTAGTATAGCACTGACGATGAAATATGTTCTGCTTCTACCCATGTTTTGTATTCTTTTAAAACATGAGAAATCAGTTAAAATTTTAAAAGTTAGGTTAATTAAAGAGTTAAAAGTTTCAGTAGTAGTTTTCAAGTGATTAAATTATTTCTTATATATGTAATTTACGAGTTATAACTAATTACAGAGAATTTTATACGATAATAGTGTTATTTTCATAGTTTTATCGATAGTCTTACGAGTTTAAGAAATACATTTATCACATTAAAATGTTAATTCGAAAATACCCAATAATTCAAATTTTCGGGAATTTTAATTTTTATTGTGCCTTAGACAGTTTTAAATATTAATATTTAAACACAACATTACCTACATCATTTTAGATTCTGAGCATAGCGAGGAAGCTTATGGTTTTACAATGATGTTTATTTATTTATTTATTTTTTTTTTCTGTAAACACTTTTTCTACCAGAAGGAGTGCTCCGATCTTTACACTCATACCCGGTTTCCGTAGCAAATTGCATCTAGTTGGTACTTTTGAGAGGTCATTTTTCGATTTTCATAATAGTTTTTTAATGCGTAAGTAAAAACTACCAAAAAATTACGAAAAATACGATTTTGTAAAATCGAGAATTTTAATTTCGTCGTAATTTCGAAAATAATGACTTTATAATCTTGAAATTTTTACCGAATATTTAATTTAGTAATATAT
>JAIPRL010000457.1:121644-139196 GCA_025469235.1 Pemphigus obesinymphae | reverse complement strand
AGGGGAAGACCGAAAAAGAGATGGGGGGATGTAATGGCGAATGATATGAGGAAGGTGGGAGTAAGTGAAGAAGATGCGGGAGATAGAGTTAAGTGGAAGTGTAGGACCAGGGTGGCCGACCCCAAATGGTTGGGAGAGAAGGCGAAGGAGAAGAAGAAGACTTCTCCATTCCATCAATCTGTTTGTTCTATAAATACATTTAAGTCTTCTAAGTTTCCTCGATGGATTTCCCTTACTTTAAAAAACGTTATTCTTCAGAAAAAGCGAGCTCACATTTCTTTTAAACGATCAAAAATGTATGTTGACTATCTTATTTTCTATAATCTATGAGGTTCGAGCATAGATAATATGTGTATTATCTATGGGTTCGAGCTAAATGTAAGTGTTTAGCAAAATCTAACTATAAATCCTACATTAATAAAACTGAGAGCATGCTTTCTTCAAAACCTTCATCCTTCTGGAAGTTCATCACAAATGATTTATGCCATAACACCACTATTCCCTCTTCTGTTTGCCTCAACAACGAATGGGCTGACTCTCATAGACTCTGCCAACCTATTCTCTAAATACTTCCTCTCAACTTTTAACTCCTCTTTCTAATCTCTTACTTGACAATACATATCGCAATGACTTTCCTTCCTGCTGTTCTTTTATTTTAGACGATGTCCAATCAGCCCTCAACTCTAATCTAACAACTTTTCTAATGGCCCCGACAGTATTTCTACTCGCTTACTCTTTAATTGTCGCTATTCTCTTGTTCGGTCATTTTGGAGTTTAGAAAATAGTAGCCAAGATCATGTTGTATTTACTGAATTTGAAAATGCTTTTGACTCTATTGATCACATCCGATTCTTATTTGAGTTGATTTCACTTGACATTGGTAATCCTTTACTTTCTTGGCTTCGGTTTTACCTCACCTCTAGATTTCAATATTCCAATCTATCCATCATTTCATCTGGCATTCCTGCTGACGATATTAAAATCTTTTTGGAAATCAGCTTCCCCTCTGACTGTGTTCTTTTGTAGTCTGATATTCAATCTTTTTGTAATTGTGTTCTTCGTGCTAGGCTTACACTCAATTATGAAAAATGTTACATTATGACATTTTGCAGAAGTTATATTCCTATATTTGTTATTCCAATTCCCTTAATAGCTCTCCACAGTCCACTTGATTGTGTATTCAATGTTAAAGACCTTGGACTTTACCTTACAATAAACCCTTATTCTTTCGAACATCAAATTAATATTACTAAAGGTAGGGCCTTAAAAGTCTTAGGCTTAATTAAGTATAACACAAGTATTTTTAGATCTAGTGTATATCTTCATACCCTTTACTTCTCCCTTTCTGCTTTATATTGGAATACAGCATAGTTGTTTGGCATCCATATTTGGCTCAGGACCAATTCTGAAAAAAATTTCTACAAAACTGCTATCTTTATTCTTAAAATATTTTATCCTCCTGATGACTACTCCTATATTCGCTCTTTCTTAAGCATTCATACCCTTGCCTCTCATTGTGTTGATGCCAACATTTCTTTTATTTCCTCCCTCTTCAACAGGTCAATTGATGCTCCTGATCTTCTTTCATCCATATTATTCCGAATCCAAGCTTACATCACAAGGAACCACTCCCTTTTTTATGTTCCACCCCACTCCACATCCTATAGTTACAATCACGCAATCCACAGAATGCTCCGTCTACTCAACAAAGAATCCTAGTTTTCAGCTACTATTTCTTACTTTATTATTGTTATGTACATTTCTAATTATTTTTACCACTGCATAAATTAAATATATTCTTTATACATTGCCATATGGCGTTAATTAAATAAATAAATTAATAGTTAATAAACATTTAAATATTAGTATTTTTTTTTTATTATTTCTCAATGCAAATTTATATAATATAATATAATCAATTATATATGTTGAAATATTTTTTATGAAAAAAACTTATAAATTAAATGTCCATTTCCTTTTTAAAAATTTTTTTATAAGGAATGATTACAAGTATAATTTAGTAGGAAAGTTATATAAAATATATATATACTCTAGATAGCAATTAGCATTATATAAATACAATATATATTGTCTGTGCACGTTAAGAAAGATTCCCAGTGATAGCAGCTGAAAACTTGTCTGTTTCGCGTAGGTTTAAATTATACAGTGTTACCCAAAATAACACGGTATACCATATACATTATGACAATAGTTATAAAATATTTGCATTGTTTATGCCAACGTAGCGTGGTTTAACTATGGCAAGGTAGCTAGGTAGAAGTTAGTTACCACCGAATCGATGAGGCTCTTTCTTAAAGTGCAACTACAGTACCTATATTATGATGTTGATAGAAGTTACAATATATTATAATATATGATGTTAAACATAAATACATTTTCAATTAGCAATAATCGCACCTACTGGTTACAATATCCCACTGTGCAAAGCTTAAATATAAATTAAAACTGGAATTATTGAGTCAATTATCTATTTTTCTGTTTACTAAGAGTGATTCATTTAATATAAAAGTATAAAACACTAATTATTTCAGAATATTTATCAAATAATTAATGTTATACATTATTATTTTAATAAGCTTTGGTTAATAAACAATTTTAATAGCATTGATTATATATAATCATTGGCAATTGGTTCCTGAATTCTATAATTATTTTCAAATTTGTCTCTTAACTTATTCATTATTACCTACATATAATAAGTATTGTCCCAACTGTTCCTATTCACAGGTAATAGGAATTTGGGAATAACTAAGAATGAGAACATACATAATGGAAGATTATATTTTGTAAATTTAATTTATAGTGCAAAAAAGATAAGTATGTGTAGAGTGACCAGACCCCCTAGGATATACGTTATATATTTAAACATTTTGGAAATTCAAATTGCTATCTTAAATAATTTTAATGAATAAATATTGTACAATTGATAAATATTCTGTAATAATGAGATGTATTATAATATTAAATGAACTTTACAATCTATATAATTAATTTACGAGGAGTTTTAATATTTATACTTTATTATAAACCCAAAACAATATCAAGTGTAAATGTCATATATTGCTAAATTTTTTGTAAATTATTAAATATTCTTTTCTAATAAGTTAACTTCCTGGGAATAAAGCTACATATTACATTAAATTACTATTAGTTACCTTAGAAGAATATTTATAACTACCAAGGTACCAACCTACTTTTGCAGTATAGATATTATTTTTATTGCACATAATAATAAAAAAAATTGGACCATTCCGTGTTTTTGTCTTTTAGGAGATGAATACTTGTTTGCCGAAGCAGTGTAAGTAAACGTAGTAGATTAGTGAGTAGATAATATTTATTTTTTGTTTAAACTCTACTTCTGCTGACCATCTGATCCACATTTCTGTAAAAATAAATACAATTTTTTTTTTTGAACATCAATACTTTTTTTGGTCTATCTATTTTATAAGTTATGTGTAATTTAGCCTGAAGTAAACTTGCAAAAAAAAATAATAATAAATAAATAAATAAATAAATAAATAAATAAATAAATAATAATAATAATAATGTAAAACACACGCACATATATATGTATACTAAATAATATATATGTTATAAGGCAGAAGAAGATTTTAAAAAACATTTATTCCCAGAAAGAGCTGTTAAGTGCAGAATAATAAAGTGCAAATTTTTTATTAATACTTAAAAAAAATAAATTTTATTTCTAATCATTACTAATATGTGTAATAAGTTATGTTTCAAATGTGTTTTAATCAGTTTGAGTAATAAGGACAAAATAAATAATATTCTAATAACATTTAAAATGTTTAATTATTCAATACAATTGGTATAATTTATTATTAAATATTTTATTTAAAAAGAAACCAATTTCAATTTTGATTGATCAACATTAATTCAACTTGTATTAATTACATATTAAAATGTACAATAAATTTTTAATTATATCAAATCAAACACAAATTACAAAAAAAAAAAAAATATAATAATAATAATAATAATAATAATAATAATAATAATATATGATATTAAAAATAATAAATTAACTAAAAAATAATGAAAATGGAAAAAAAAAAACAAAAAAAAATTATACATATATATATATACATATATATATATATATATAACTAAGTATATATATAAATTAGTGTAAAATGTCCCACAGCCACAGCCTCGATAATTTCTCTCCAGATACATTAAATCAGGTAGAAGAGGAGTTGTTCAGCCCTAGAGCACTGAATAGTTTTGTTTTCAAGCCGCCTTGTTTGCCCAACTCAGTCCCGCTCTGTCATAACAAATATAACCGACGTTCTTTACTTATTCTCTTCTCGCTCAATATCTAGTCTCTAAAACCCTTATGGCTAAATAGTATCGTTGGTTTATGGGTTTATGGAGGATTATAAAGCATTAAAATGTTGTGAAATGTGTTAATGAAGTGCAATTGTTATTCATCTTTAAGAACTTAATATGATCACAATGTACATTGTACATCAAAATAACTGTAATGGAAGAACAATAACTAAATCACAGTATAGAAAATACATGCATTAAATAATGTAAACTAAGAAAAAAAAATACATACAATAAAATAAAGTGTTTTAATTACAAACCTCATCTAGTTTAGTTCCAGTAGAACTGGTATCATACTCCAATGATTCTCTAGAACCAATCAAACGACTTGATCGATTTCGCCTGTCATTACTATTTACGCTACTAGTTGATCCACTGAGAATTTGTGCAACTTTGGCTTGTTTTACTATATCAAATGCCTATGAAGACATAAAAAAAAAACTATATAATATATATATACATCTAAATATATATTTATACATACACCCTGTAAAATATTTAAAAAAATGTTAAGTTTTTAAATTTTTAATTGTTAAATTATAATAAAATTATTTTACATAAAAATTTCAATTTAATTAAATACATATTTTTTTAAAACTTTAAATACAAATAATATTTTAATTATTAAATTTTACAAAAAAAACCCAACAAAATTATTTATTTTTCATTCTTTACACATACCTCTTTTCTGGAACGTAATGCACAGTCTTCAAGGGTTTCAGCAGCTTCATATTTTCCTTGACGTCTATATAGTGCACCTAAATTCTTAAGTGTTGTTGTTACTGTAGGTGAATCTACTTTTGCAGCTTTGTGCCAACCACCATATTCTGTATAAGGTGCAGTGCCTGTACTTTTATTTTTATTTTCTTCACGCTCTTCAGCTACCTGCCATATTGGTTTATTATCTCCTGTAACATTAGACACCTTTTCTATTTAACAAAAATGTTATTTTCAGTGACATTTGCAGAATTATTTTATTGCATAGTAAAAGTTAAATTATTTTTAAAAGTAAATATTAGTCATTTACATAATTTAGAAAAATTTTTTTAGATAAAATATTTTTTTTTTTTAAACTGCCAAATTGAAATTAATTATTTTCTGCAGATGCCACAGATGCCCCAAATGGATTAAAATGTGTATATATAATACTTAAAAACATCTTATAAATGATCGAATAAATTTAAATCATTTACCTACAAATGTATTTATTTATTTTTAATAAACGATTTTTTAAGTTTGGAACTATGAAAATACATAATAATAAATTAACATAATTTAAATTTATAAACAAAATGTATGGTATAAAAACTTTATTAATCATAATTATTTACTACTATTATTTATTATTATCTTGTGGTGAAATAAATGAATATTTATTAAATAAAACATTTTTAACATATTTAGATTCAATTATGTATATTATATATGTATATAATAACCACAATTATAATTTAAAAATATAATTAATATCAAAACTATATGTAATATTATAATACATTTTTATTAAATTAAACCCAGTTTAATATTCATTTGATATAAATAGTTTTTCCTTCAATTATTTAAAATAGTAAATTTTTAATATAGTTACTAAATTATTAGGTGAAAAGTACTTAAATAATATAAAAGCTGAATGTCAAATTATAAAAATAATCACAGGAACATGCAAAATTAGAATTACTTATAAATAAATAAAATACCAAAAATAATAAATTTATAAATATTATTGAATAAAGTATAATAATGTAATCTAATATAAATTGGTACTTGTTTGTTATCGCCCCGCCAATATTTGTTCGATGTGGTGTTTCACAGAAAATCAGGGGATATTTTTTTATTCCTTTTATTTAGATTAAACTGTCCAAGTTATATTTTACAAAAGTCGATGTATTGTTTAATTCAAAAATATCCCTCGATTTTCTGTGAAACACTGCCTACGTCGAGTAAATAGTGGCGGTGTGTTAACAAACAAGTACTTATAAATGTATGTATGTATCTTTATCTATTGTACTTCACATATATTTATAATACAAATCATTAATAGTTAATATACATACATTTTATCTGTATATAAGTAAGAAATATTTCATGATAAATGGTAAATGGCAAAATAGCAATTTCAGATATATAGCTAGATATGTCAATTATAAAATAGACAAAATATTTATTTAATTTTTTCATTGTAAAATTTTAGATTATTGAATTACTAAAATGTATTAATAAATTTAATATTTAGTATTTATTATAATTGTTCATGGACACAATAATGCATATAAAAGTTATACACATCACATAATATATAGGTACCTATACGGCTATGGATAAATTTCAATTGTATGCTTTCTTTTTTTAGTAATCCAAAATATTTTTTATTAATAACACATATCAAATTCAAAATTATCATATATAAATATAAAAAATTAATATTTTTACAATTTTATAAATCGCTGTTGTTGCCTTTTGATATTTTGATTTTAGTTTTATAATTGATTGCTATTGTTTTGCTATTTTGTCGTATAAATATGATGAATTGATAAAAATAAATATATTATTTAATGTCTTTTATACATTTATTACAATTCAAATAATAAAAATATAAAAATAACATTAGATTTCATTGAAAAATATTACCCAATTAAATAATATTTATACCGTGTTATATAAAAATCCTACTATTTAAATTTATTGGGAACCACTCGCTTAATCATTTTGTAAACATTTTTTATACTGCATATAAGAAACAATAATAATAATAATAATAATAGATCAATTTTGCATTTAAAAATGTTATAATAATATAGTGATAAGTATTCTCTTTTACAAGTCATAATATTTATAACTTATAAATGGAACAATATTTTTAAATAACTATCAAAATTGGATTTTTTAAAACAGATAATAATGAATATATAAACAATTACTATTAATTATACTTTAATAATATTAAATTAACATATGTTATAAATATAAAATACTTATCTCCTAAGAAATTGAATATCTTTAGTTATTGGTAAAAAGATTCAATGACATAAAACAATATTAAAATTAATTCATATAATAATAAAATGTATTTAAACAATTAAAAATATAATATAAGCACCAAGCACAGAAAACTAAAATTCAAAAATTTAAAATATACTATAGCCAAACATTAATAAACAGATCAACATACATATAAAAAACAAAATAAATATAAAGTAAATAAAAAACTAAAATAATAAAATAAAATAAAAATAGTTTCAGCAATTATATTTTGCATGAAAGTAGCTTGTACTGTGTATCTATCTTATAATAATTATACAAATGTATATTATATATTTATAAATTACAGATCTTATATAACCATATGTGATAATAGGAATGTGCGTAATCTACCCTGTCACCATTCTTATAACTTATCAGTTAATAGTATATTTTTATGTTTTGGAATTATTATTATTAGCCATTGATGCCCATTCCTTTTCGTCACCTAATAAAAAAAAATGTAAACAATATGTTTACCCTTTTTTCTGAAATTTTTAAGATGTTTAAGAGTTGAAATTTACATGCATTTTTTAATAGTGATGTTTTTCTAAAAGTATCAGCAATGATACATACATTTTTAGTAACAAATATCTGTTAAATATAATTGTTTAAATTCATAGAAATTTCAAAATATATTTCAAAATACATAACTTACCATCAATTGTACCAAACTCTCTTTCATGAGCTCTAGTTAACACTTGCTTATATAGTATTTCTGCTTCCTTGTATTTGCCTTGTTTTAAATAACACGAGGCTAAATTATTTTTTGTTTTAGCTACATTAGGGTCATCAGGTCCTAGCTTCTTTTCATATATTTCTAATGCTCGTTGATAATATCGTTCAACTTCTTCATATTTACCCTATAAATTATATGTAAACCATTAACTATTTAATCAGTTGTGGTACAATATGTGATCTAAACAAATTTTGATTATATAACCTTACAGTGCATATTTTAAGATTTTTCACTAGGCGACAATAATTACAAAGAACTGTGCTTAAAGTCATTAGTATGTATTGATTAGTTAAAAGTAAATTTTTGTTTAATTTCTTAACTCAACTAATTTATTTAATTAATTTGTTCATTAACTAATTTTAATTAATTTAACTAGTTTAATTTATCATTGGCTTAACTTAATTTTTAGAATCATTCAATTAATTTAACACATAAAAGAAGTACTGATTGTTAATCTATATTTTAATACTCGTACAAAGGTAACCAAATTAATAAATACCTAGTACCATAGAACGTAATATTAAAAAAATAATAGTGGAAAAATGTATTGTATTGTTGAATCATTTTTAGGTCTTGAGATTTAAATCATAAATATTAAATTCTAAATAAAAAAAAATTCATTTAATTTTTAATTAACTGAGTTATATCAATAGTATTTAAATGTTTTATTATTATAGATTTGAAAGCAAGGGTAAATCATTGTATTCAATAAATACAATTCTGAGTGGTGTAAGTTTTTTTTTGGTGGGTGGGGGAAGAGAATAAAATATACCTTTGTAAAAAAAAAAAAAAAAACTAGAATTAATTTGCTACCAAAAAGCTTTATTTTCAATGTATTTTAAATATAATATATTTGCTGCCATACCCGACTTAACCCAGGATTTTAATTTCTATTTCTCCCTTTAAATACATTATGATAAATTAACTTTTTAATCATTTGTTTGCAATTGTATTTTTATATATTAAGAAACAGTATTTAAAATACTATCCATTAAATTGATCAAATTATTTGATTAATCGAAAAAAAAAATGTTAATTTGTGACTGGGGTGGTAAACTAGATTTGTTCCAAATATTTTCTTGGGCTTGTAATTATGAAACAAAATTTGTATAGAACACAGATAATTTTTCCTTCAATATTGTGTAAAAATTTTGTTTCGTAATTTAGACTATAGCTCAAGTAAATCTTTTTTGTGTAAAACGGTTTTGTTATGTATTATTGTTATTACAGAACAATAAAAAGTCGTACTAACACAGAACTATTTTTATGCCTATATAGAATCTCATAGAAAGCGCATGTGTGGTGTCGATTATTTCATGCTCAATTCAATTTACTCTAATATTCGAAATGATAAGAATGTTGAACATTTTTTACCTAATCAATGATTTTCAATAGGCAGTAAAAACATTGCTACAAAAACCGAACGAAATGAACTAATTATTTCAACATTTTTTATATTAACACGTGTGAATTCTAAAAATTAGATATTTATGTATATTTATTAATTCATAATATATTAAAACTAAATGTAAAATAGTAAATGATAAAGTAAATAACTTTACAATTATCTTTTTTATCTTTCTTAATGTAAATTAATGTATTACTTGATTTTGGCAAAGTAGAGCTAAGTTGTTCAGTTGTTTAGCTACATCTGGATGTCCTTTACCTAATACTGCTTCTCGGATTTCTAAAGCTCGTTTACATAAAGGTTCAGCATCTTTGTATTTACCTCGTTTTCCATAAAGTACAGCTAAGTTATTTAATGTTGCTGCAACCTAAGATATTGTTGTATATTAGAATATAATGGTTTATTATTACATATAAGTTATATTGTTATAATATTACAGCTGGATGGTTTTCTCCTAAAGTTTTTTCACGGATTGCTAATGCATCATTCAGTAAATTAGCAGCATCTTTATATTTATTTTGATCTCTAAAAATTGAAAAAGAAAACATATATAAAATCACAATTTATTAATATCTTAATAGTTATATTATTTAAATATTAATAACACAATTTGTTAACATTTTTATATTTATTTACTAAGAACTACCTGTAAACAAGTGCTAATATATTCAACATGGTAGCTACATCAGGATGATCATGACCAGATGTTTTTTCTAAGTCCTCTAAAGCTTGTTTACATAATGGGACAGCTACTTCATATCTTCCTTGAGATGCATACTGAATCACTAAATTATGCAATGTTCTTAAACGTGCTGGAATCTCATAACCAGCTCCAGCGTTTACTTGCTGAGCAAATTGTGATGGTGGAGTTGGTGACAATGCTAATAAAATTAAAACAAATTTTTTCAATTAAATTTATTTTAATTATTAAAATATTATTATTTAATAATATTAAAAAATAAAATATTATTAAAATTATATTTAATTTTATAATATTATTAAAAATATTAAATACAACTAAAACTAAAAAATATAAAAAGGAACCGATAGTAGCGGCGCTAAACTAGAGTAAGGAGGGGCAAGCTCTCTAAATTTGGTGTTAGCTTTGCCCTACCTGCTTTTAGTCAAAATTGAAAGTTTAAATATCATGAACATTTTTATTCGTCATATAACTAACATACTACATAATAATAATTTATAAAAAAAAATATTTTATTTATAATAAACACAGTTTAAGAAATGGCAGAGAGAAAAGGATGTTTGGGTAGAGTATAAAAGTTTAAGTAAAGCAGCAAACAATACAGTAAATAAAGTTAAATTAGAGAAATATGATAAGTTGTATGAGAGATTAGGAATAAGATTATGTTAAGTGTAATTTGAGTACAGTGGATTTCATAAGAGAAGAAGAGTGGAATGTGGTTAGAAAAATGAAAATGAAGAAAACGGGGGAATTGGATGGTGTACCAATAGATAGAAGTATTGAAAAACATTAGAGTTTAGATATAGGGTGGCCAACAAAGTTCTTTAATAAAATACTAGTTAAAGAGAAAATTCCTGCGGTATGGAGGAAGATTTGTGTAGTACCAATATTTAAGTGTAAAGCAGATACACAGGAATATAGAGGGATAAAACTTGAGTCACAGTATGAAGATTTGTTAATATATTGTTGAATTTTCATAAATGCTAGTAGGTAATGATGAAATATTAATTTTATTATTAAACATTGATTTTGTGATAATATTTTTATATTTAAAATATTTTAATTAAATTAATAATTACTTATTTTGATAATAATAATAATAATAATAATAATATATGCTTTAGAAAAAAAAATTTTTGTTGAGAACCAAATGTTCAGCATTTAAAATGTTATGTTGAGGACAGATTAAGTAAATGTCTGTTTCCTGGAAAATGCATAGAAAAAAATCAATTGGTTTCCTACCAAAATATGAACTATAACTAGAATCTAAATTAGATCTCTACTAAAAGGAAATTATGATATGAGCGAAAATGGACATATTCTGTTACCAATTAAGTGTTTAAAATATATTATGACCTAAATTTATAGCACTTATATGCATGATAATAAGCGCTAATAGCACATATAGCACTAAAAACCGTAAAAATATCCATAAAAAATCGTAAAATATACATTATAAAACTGTTATTGTCTATATTTACCAGGCAAAAGAGTCAGCAAATATTTTTTAAAAATTAAATTCTTTATAAACTAATAAACATTCTGAAGCAACAATTAGGAGGTAGGTAAAAAAAAATATAGGTTACATTGAAAATTATTCAATTTAATTTTATTTATTTATTTTTTATTCAGTGCTTCCTTATTGTGTTTTGATTTATTGGGGGTAATTTGTATAATTTTTGTGTAAAATCATTAGAATTTGTTAAAATATACAAAAAAAAAAAAAAAAATGGCATAAAAACAATAAAATAAGCAAATTTACAATAAATCCTATGAAATAATCAAAAATTAAAAATATACACATTCAAATTTTGGTTTTGATATTATTTATGGATTTATTCGCACACTATTATATTTTACAATAAATAATAAAAGTATACAAATACTATAAAAATTGAACCTTGATTAGGTATGACATATAAAATTTTATATCAATAGTATAACTTACTATTTCTTTCTTCATTTTCATCATCTGGGAATAAGTCAACAACGGGATCATCATTTTTAGATTTTTCTTGTTTATTTTCTGTTTGATCTTCAGTCTATAAGAGAATTATTTATTAAAATAAATGGCTAAAATGTACTTCACCACCCACTTGCCTAATACTTACCAGTAACTTACCAGAAAATGATAGTGAAATAAGTATTTGGCGGATGGACTTACTTTAGAAGTAATGGCGATTTGAAGTTACAATAGTGTGGCAAGGCGGCCAAGGCATTGCAGTGTAGCAATAGTTCATAATTAAATTTTATCAATGTCACACCATGCTGATCTATTTTATCAATCAATACTTTTTTTTATTTATGTGGTGTTTTATAACAAATAGTGAGATATTTTAAAATTAAACTATCCAAGTGGGGGAGGTGATAAAGTGACCTAGACTTACTTATAAGTTTGAACAAAATAAAAATAATAGTACAAAGGTGACTTATATATCTATAAGTTTGTATATGTATATGAATAAAAATGTAGAAATCACAAATTATATTATCTACGATTGTTAATAAAAACACCCTTTTTGATACAGAAATATAATGTAAAATGTAATTGTAGTAATAAGTGTCAAGATAATATTCCAAAAAATTAAAATCGATATAACTTCTAAAGTAAGTTGAATGGCCAAATTTTGACTTCACCATAGTTTTCAGAAATCAAAACTACATCTTACGCATAAAAAAAAAAAAAAAAAAAAAATTGGCGAGGTGAGGTTGTAAGTGTATTTGCTCCATATATATAAATATATTTAGTTTATACAAACATTAAGTTAAAATATAAATATTGTGGTAAATATTAAATAGTAAAAACCTAAATACCTTATCAGCATCAAATTTACTAATAGATGCCATAAACTCTAAATGTTTATTTTGTTCATCCAATAAAGCAACAGCCTGTTCAGACGCTTGTAATTTTTGTTGTGTATTTGCTAGTTCATCTCTCAACCATGCGTTTTCTTGGCAAAGTCTACGAACCTGCGTTCTTAATTTTTGTTTTTCTGCTTCAACATTTTGAAGATGAGAAGCCAAAGCTAACATTACCTAGTGTTTGACAATAAAAATATTTGTATCATTATTAAAATTAACTATTTTTATGGTAATTTTAATTTTATAGCAAATAGCAAATTAGTTTTAGTTGGTACTTTAGAGAGGTCATTTTTAAATTCTTAATTAATTTTCTTCATTGTAAAGGAAAATTATGTTTTATAATCAGAGGTGGCTTGCTTATGCCATATTCTCAAATTACTCAAAATATACATAGATATATAACTTCTTCATAACATACAGTGTCTAAAAAAGTTTGGTTATACAAAACACCCATCAATTATAGTGCTATACCGCTACAGCTCAACAGACATAAGTAAAATAAAATTTTGCTTTCTTTGTGGGAGTGAACTGAATACACCGCACACTACTTGCTGCAGCCTCGACTAGCTATCTACTTTGATTATTGTACGTATTTTTGATTTGTACACATTTTGGATATTCAGTTTACATTATTATAGAATACGGCAACTATAAATTACAACTCGTCATAATGATTTTACAATAAAATACTATTGTCAAATAGTCAATGTAGTAAAATATAATTTATATATATATTATATTGAAAACCTCACTCTTAAAAACACCATGATCTGCCACTGTTTATGAGAGAAATATTTCATAAATGTAGGGTAAATAACTACTCAATTTTATTTATATATATATATATTATACCAAATTTTGCACAGAATTGTCTTTCAAATTTAAAATAATAATATTGTCTGAGGAATATACAGACAATAAACCAACTTCCACTAATTGTCTCTGGACAACTTTTAAAATTTTATCATTCCCATCCTTAATCCAATTTTTTTTTTTTTTATGAAAATTCTTATTGAAACTATTTTTCTGAATTTGTAATGCTGCCCACTCCACTAATATATTTATCAAGAACTATATGACTGATTTAAATGAGAGTTACATCAATAGATTCATCAGTATCTATTAAGTGTCATAAGATATATTTTTTCAAAATTAAACATATAAGGGGTGAACAAGGGAAATCGGTTTAAATTATTGTTTAATTGGTCATAGAAAACTAAAATTCTAAAATATTAGTTTATTATACTAAATATTTGTTTAATGATATAAAAATTAGACCTTCAAAGGGGGGGAAAGAAAGGTATATTAAATTTTTTATTCAATGCTCAGTCCAAACTGTTAAGAGACAGAGCTGGTTAATTTTATTGCGGTTGACAATAGATCTAAATGATATATTTGGATTTTGTGTTAATTCATTGATTTTTAATTTTATATTAAATGCATATTCAATAAAAAAAACAGAAATAAATGTTTATACATGTTGTGGTGGAGCTGGCCGACAAATTTTAAGTGGTTACTACTTAGGCTAGGATGATAGTAGGTGAGTATGTCTTCAATCATTACTATAATTTGGACTGAAGTGCATCGGGTTTTGCTTTAACCGTTTTTGTGATTGCAAAGGGCTTTTTATCGACATTTCGGCCTTCTACACAACCGTTTCTGTACTTACTGTTAATATAGTTAAATTTTAGAAACAACAATTGGAAGAAACTGCAAGTACCTAAGAGAAGATAAGTACAGAGAACCTAGAAAGGTAACAATCCCCCAAAAATTTACAGTTTGTTAGTTATAGCAACAGTTGAGCAGTCACCAAGACGCTCTGCTCAAAAGTCAGATTACTCTTTCAGGAGAATTCTTTATGAAGATTTGTTGTTTCATCCCTAGAAATTAATACTTGTTTAAAAATTGCTGACCAAATAAACCGCAAAATTCACTGTCAGGAAATGCTTCAGCAAATTTCTTTTTTGATTTGAGTATGTGCGATATCCTTCAAACATTGACACTTTAGAAGACCAGAAGGAATGAATCAATGAAGAAATCACAGTCCTATACTCTTCAAAATATGCTAAAAATTAAGTGAAAATTGCTTCTGATAGCCACCATCACATAGATATCATTTTCAAAACATGATGTAAAATCAGGATTACCTACCGATTTGAATAAAACAAACCACTTTTTTGTACCATTTGTTATTTACCTATAGCTCTTCAAGACTTATATGTTGGATCTGTATGTCAAATTTCTTATTGATGATCGTTTAAAATTATTTGACACGTTTATTGACCAATAAAAGTTGAACGGAGACAACAATTTAAAGGATATAAATTCAAATTTATTAGAAATAGCTGTAACACGGTCAACTTTTCTACTCAAATCTGTTATCAAAAATCGACCAACATTAAATTAAAGTAAATTTTAATTTTCCTATTTTAAGACAACAAATTGAAATAAGCTAGTCATTTTAATATATTAACTAATCTTGAACCCAAAATCGACAGTTACTGCTATTTAAAAAATTTAAATAATAAATTTTTTCTAATATTAAATAGCTGTAACAAAGTTGGATTTTGAACTAAAATTACTTAAAATTAACCTATTAAAATTTAGTTTGAAAAATAGACTACTGTTTAAAAAATATGTGCACACTAAAAAGAATAAAAATTTTGTTTCAATAGAACTTATTCCATAGTACCCTCAAAAAAAAAATATAGTTAACTACATTTCAATTCAAGATCACTTAACAGAAATAATCTGTTACCTTACAAACTACAAAGGAAACACACTATAAGGTAAAATCACATAGCCAAGCACACAGTACATACACAATAGAGAATTTAAAAAAATACCTCCTCTCATGTTATCATTTCAAAATATAGTGGCTGAATTTTTCTGAAACGAAATGAAACAAATTGGGAGACAATTTTTGAATGTTTGAGAATGAATTAAGAAATGAGTATACCATATTAGGTAAAGAAAAAATAGAATTTTAACTTTTTGTTGATATTTATAGAAAATTATTTAATTTTCAAATGTAATTTAAAGAGGGTAGATATTGTGTTACTTCGCCACTGGTAAAATCAATAGCAATAACTGGTAACTGGTCTTTTTTTTTATACCTGAGCTTCTCCTAGACCCAATTCTGTCATATCTAAAGTTTTTTGAAGCATTGATTGTTTTTCTTCGGGTTGCATTATATTTTGTCCAGAAGCAATATTAGATGCCATCAACTCATTTTTCAAGGCTTCCAATCCTTGGGCAACAGTTTTAATACCAACCATCATTTCTTCTTGTGATATTACAGTCATGATAACTGGAAATATAATTAAAGATTTTAAATTATTTTTTTAGCACTAATATACTTAATTATAAAAATTAAAACAAATATAATTACCTACTAAAATAGTATTGTATTTAATCATTCATAAAACAATTTATAATTTATATATCTATAAATAAAATGTCAATAATATTTTGTTATGTCCAGAAATACATGCTAACATAGAATGATACAGAAATACTATGAAGTGATTTATATTTCAATAATTTTTGTAAAATTTCTTGAATATAACTTTTTTGCAATTACCTAAATGCAGAGCAGTAGCAAGATTCGATAGAGCCCTTGGCAAAGAACCGAATTTCCGCCCCTTATTTGGTAATAAGAAAAAAAGTTATACATTTTTTGGAGTTACGCCCCATTCCTTAAAAATCTAGTTCATAAGCAAAAAAAAAGAAAATCATCAACTTACTTTTACAAGATTTTGCTTGTCGAATTTCCCTCCCCCAATCTTAGAAATTTTGTGATAGATATTACTGAATTTCAAATTTTGCCCCCCTTTTCTCTTGTACCCTTGGCCTGGACCAGTTTTGCCAAGCCCTTGCTACAGCTCTGCTAAATGTAATACTAGGGGGTACTTCTCATTACATATCTAAATTGAAAATACCCCAAGTTCATTTATGCATGAATAATGAATTATTATGACTGTTTTCAGATGTCAATATATATGATATTTATGAAGCTATCTATCTATACTGTGTTTCATGAATGATTGTCTGTGTTCAATCATACTGAATAATTCACTGATCGTATATATGACTGTAGCAATGCGTTTCCTATATATGCCTCTGATGTAATTGAATAAGATTAGATGGAGAGTATGCTTCACAAATTTTCTACGGATGATCTCTTGTAAAACACAGAAAAGAATCTTTTTTTATATTAAATATTAGCATGCCAACTTTAATTGTATGTAGTTTAATGTATTTCATTGTTTAAAAGTATTATTAATTAGTATTTGGAAGAAAATGGGAACAAGTCTAGTTTACCACCCAAGTCACGAATTTCAATTTTTTTTTTTTTTTTAATCGATAGTATTTTTAGTACTGATTCCAAATATGTAAAAATAAAATTGCGGAAACCAATGGTTAAAAAGTTATAGCAATTTTAAATAATTTATGTA
>JAIPRL010000457.1:38654-121544 GCA_025469235.1 Pemphigus obesinymphae | reverse complement strand
CGATGTTGTTTTATTAGAATAATTCACAATAATATTATCTATAACAATTAATTTTTCCCCACGATCTTCCAATTAACTGTATCCATTTTCAAATTTTCTATCAATTTTTGAATTTAAGACCTATACAATACATATTAAACACACCTATCGTCTCTATATCACAGTAATAATAAAATAATAAATAAATAATAAACGATCTAGTTTTCTAGGATTATTTAAATTTTATATATAGGTAACTTTTTTCAAAGTATTATGTATTAAAATTGGAGGATGCCACACATATTTTCTCAATCTGTAGTCGTAATTAAGAGACCAAATTTATACACCATATTTACAAGTTCTATCGTTATATACATATGTTTTTTTAATACAAATCCATAAAAAAAAGTCATTAATTTTTTCATTTATAAAAATCACTTTTTTGGAGGATTTATGTTATCGAAAGAAGGACGACGGTTAAACACAGATAATTATGTTTATTATATTGTATATTTTAATAAATGACGACTACTGCTACCCGAGAAAATTTTTTTTGTGAAGCGGTTTTTAAATTTTCTTAAAAATGTTCTATATAATGTAGAACTTGTAAAAATTATATATGGGACGTCCTCTTAAGTGGAATGATTATTATTTTTCATTGGATATATGGGCCCTTTGACCAAATTGCGGACTAGCCCTTTTGATGCCAGTCCGACACCGGTACTAATAATAGTACTAGTATTATAAGTTAAGTTTCAACTCTTAAACTCAACTAGTTAATTATTTTTGCCATTAAAATTTGAAATTATCACTGAAGACGCGGATCTTACTATTATAATATCATATAATACTAGTATGTATACCTACCAGCTACTATATGCGCCATTCATTTTTTTCAAAATTGTTTGCATATTTATTTTTCTGTTTTTATTTATTTATTATAGTGCCCATATAAGGAATTATGTATATTTCACAAAAAAAAAAAAAAAGTTAAAAAATTACCTTTATCATAATATTATACTATAATATATAAATATATAATATGAACGCGTGCGCGTAAATATTTGCAAACTACTACAACGGGACCTGCACAGTGCACAATATGTCCGGTCATAATATTATTATCGTGAAACTGGGTGACAATATAAATAAATGTTATACACGCCCATAATAAATCTTAACCTCGAGCTACTTCGATTGTTTTTTTCGTGGGCTGAAATCTACCGGCAACAATAGTTTTGGGAACAAAATCAACGAATTCCAGTAAGATATTTATCATGCAAGTATTTAAATATATAATCGTGTCAAATTTACTGACACTATATAAACCATAAAGTGTATTTTATACTGCGTATACTAACATCATCAATTACGATTTACGGCGACACAATATCTCGGGAACTCGAGAAATTTATATATATATATATATTCTAACGTTTTTCTAAATAAACGATCACACTTAAATGTCTGTTATCAATTATTCAATTCTAAATAATATTTCGTAAAATATACAGAAATATTAACTTATATTTTTAATAAACACAGATTTTTATAGAACTATTTTTGGAATCTCATATATAATAGTCATAAAATTATAATATTTTATACAACTGTTCGATTCGTTAATGATAGGTATATCAGAACGTTTAATATCTAATTTAATAATATGATGTTTATTTATCTTATTACTAATGTTCGATAATGAATTGGGACCGGAACTTGAAACCGGAAATTCCAAAAATATACCTACTAAATACACCTATGTATTAATGCATGCAGTTATATGTGCATAAAAAAGCAAAACATCATACTTGTTGTAATTATTTTTATCCTAATTTTTATAAAATATAGTATATAAAAAATATTATTAAGTATTTATATTTTATTTTCACACATCAAGACTGCAAGACATAAAGTAGTTAAAATATTTAGAAATATCAAATTAATATTTTTTTTTTTAATCAACGAATGTTTTTTAATCAATTATTTAAGTATATTAATTAATTATAAATTATCAAATATGCACTAAACAACTTTAAAATAGAAAATGTATTTCCTTAAAACTATAAAAAAAAAACAACACTAAATATGCAAAAATGTGATCCAAAAACTTTTTATATTTTATTTATTTGTATAATCTCGTGAAATAAATATACAGCTTATTCATACCTAGCAATAAATTTAATATAAACCAAAAAAACATGTAAATGCAACAACTTCCGAGCACTCATTAAGCTAAGGTATATATATACCTTAGCATAAACATAAACATTATATGTATATTAGCAGAAACCAGACCCATTAAGTTTTCTATTTTTCATATACTTCACATTATAGGTACCTATTTTATTTTAAAGTGCATTAAAATTAAAAATGTA
This sequence comes from Pemphigus obesinymphae, assembly GCA_025469235.1. Lineage (NCBI taxonomy): Eukaryota > Metazoa > Arthropoda > Insecta > Hemiptera > Aphididae > Pemphigus > Pemphigus obesinymphae. Next base: position 119,187 of record JAIPRL010000457.1, on the reverse strand, counting down.
TAACAAACCTTTTCGCTCCGGATATTAAGAATAATTTAGAATTTTAAAGATTTTTAAATAATAACCTGATGACTGGTACTTATATAATAATTTATTTGTAAAACAATTTATACGCCGATATATATATATATATTATAATGTATGATTAGAAAGCATTAAATTATAACGAGTATACTAAAAGTACTTATAGGCACAGGAGCAAAATAATAGTCGACTGAAAATCAAAAAAAAAAAAAATCAAAATCATATACCTATTAAATAATTTATCCGATTATCATATATGATTTCAAAATTCTAGCGAAGGTAAGTGCCTCATGTTACTCTCTCCCTTCTGGGTATATGCTAAACTACCTACATAAAACATAAGACATAAGACACGTAAAATCATCCTATATTATAAAAAATAAAAATAAATAATCCTATTTTACAGATTTTTTTCTGTATGATTAATACACCTATTATGATTTTGTGATTCATGCAGATACTTTACCGTTAAAAGTTATTTTTTCCTTAAAATTTTAAAGTAAAAAAATTATATTAGGTACCTATATATCCATTAAACCACGTCTGAATATTTAGCACTAAAAACAAATGAAACCAGTTTGTGAATCACAAATAATCACACAATTATTGAGTGACCGCCTATAATATTAATTACAATATATTATCGCTCATATGTTGCCTGTGATATCCGGTGAACCCGTTAAGGTATTTATTACTTATATACCTGTCATCGTCTGCAATAACATATATTATATATTCGATCAATTAAATTATTTCAATTTATTCAACATGTACAATAAGTAAATATATTCATTACTCTAAACGACACCCATTTGAATAATTCGAGATACAATATTATTTTTATTTCTAGTTACTACTATATTTTCTCTGACAAGCCGTCGCACAAATAAACCGAATTATAATTTACAATACAGTTTACTGGAATATAGCCATTTTTGGCGTCAAATGTATAATATCGTTTATTATTAGGAAATGGTCATTATTTTTGCATATTTTTCTGGCACAATACATACAGAATTTCCAATAGAAAGTAGATAAATAAATTAATATCTATATAGAAACATTTATAAAATAATTTTTTTGAGAATTATTCTCAAAAAAAAATAAATCCCCCAAAAATAAGACACACGTTAACCATTATTATAAGTATATCAGAATTCAAAATAATTTCTTGGCTATATTACTTATAATTTTAATATGAAACATAGTTTAAATACATAGAATTTTATTTAATCTACACTAAAAATAACTCAAATTCATTTTACACATTCATAATAAAATTTAAATTAAACGGTTGTTTTTACTTGTAGGTACTTATATGTTATACAGTTGGTATTATAATATAAATATATTTACAATATTAAAAATCATTTTTCTTTATAAATTTGTTTACAATTTACCATAAAGCTATGGAATTTTGAAATGTATTTTTCAAAGAAACTATACTGTGTAAATAAAATGAAATTGTTTATAAAGTTCCGCAATATAGAATGAGTGTCCCATGCATACTATAGTAGGTATATAATATACTACGACATTTCTAATTCATATTGCATTAAACATATATTTGTTACGATAAAATCGATGAATATGATTCCATCAATATTATTCAAAAATATTTGGATACTGTACTATTTAAAATGCATTATATCACGACACAATACATCTAACACGCATACCCCAATCTTGAAGAATGTACAAACCCAATACAGAAACATACTATAAAGACTAAATGCACAGAATATCTATACCCTCCTCATCGTAAAAAATATAAATAGTTATTTTAAAATTATATTTAAAATGAAATGTTATTTTAAGTTATAAGTACATATTTTGTATTTTATACTCATAAACCTTCAAAATTTAGTTATTTATAAGCAGTGATGTTCCCATACATTTTTTTTTTTTGAGAGTATACTAAACCGCTAAGCAGAGACGAGCCAAAGACATATTTCCAGGGGGGGGGGGTGCCGACTAAACTCCGAAATACTCTTAATATTCCTCGAAATAAGCATAAAAAAAAGGTCATCAACTTTCTGTTTTTGCTGACTGAGCTGATTGTATGGGGAGGGTAAAACACCCCCACCAGTCTCGTCCCTGCCGTTAAGTACTCAAGTCCAAAACATGAACATTCAATATTATACATATATTTTTCTTACGATTTACAGGGGTAGATGCGAGGATAGAGGTGATTTCGATAGTATGGAAAAAAATAAAATAATTAAAACTAAGTTAATTACTTACTTTTAATTATTTCTTCTTAAAATAGTACAGAGACAGAATAAAGGCCTATAGCGGGAAAATTAATAAATATAAATTTCAAAAATAAACTTAATCGTAAAAATAAAAATAGACTACAACTTTTGAGGCCTTTTTTCAGTAAGTACTTATGTTTTTTTTTCCTTTGCGTATGACTTGAGATTTGAGAGTATACGGCGTATATGGAGTATACCCTATGGGAATACCACTGTTCCACTGTTTATAAGACAGCATTCAAAAGTTAAAATTATTGAAATAAAAATGTCAACTAACAAGATTATAAAATTAAAATAAGCATACAATATATTTGTAACTATATATACAAATCGTTTGTATATTTGATTGAATACATTATTCGTATGGAATATCTGGCAATATAACATATAATTTAAATAAAAATAATATTTACATTTCATGGTAGTAACAATGTAATCTTGTTGACGTGTCGGAATGTTGACCAAAGGTGGACCGAGACGGAAAAAGCCAGGTCTATGGAAAGCGAAATGAATCACGTAGACATCATTTTTTGTTACAGTCCGGTTAATTATTCCATCCTGGGAAAGGTAATTTTGAAAAGATTTACAACTATTTTTAAATCCCAATAATTTAAATAGATATATTTTACTTTAAAATTATTTAAAAAAATACTTTTGGGAAGTTTGTGATGGTCGACTTGAATCTATTGTTGCAGATAAAGAGCCGCAATGGCAATGCATGCCATGGAAAACGATGACGACGATAGAGCCAGCGAGTACTTCACCGACGTCCTGCTCCTGGTACGGTCCAACTGGAAAGTGGTAAAATTCATGAAATGTGATTTACCGAAAAACCTAATAAGAAAAATTAAAGAGAATTACAGTAAATGTGGAAGATATATGGATAAGAATATTGTACATATAATGACAATGAACTTACCCGAAAATCTCTGATCGGTCAATATATTATTACGTAATACGATAAATGGAAATAATAACGGTTAGGTAGTATAGTTTGGAATAAATATAAATGAGTGATATTGGCAGCGGTGTAGTGAAGACTCGGGATACCCATAACCAGGAGCGGATTGGTCCACCGGAATACCGGAAAATATCCATATTATAGTCCAGGAATCTCCAAACTATGACCCGCGAACACGTTTTAACTGCCCCCCCCCCCAATGGACGATAAAAAATCTAAAAATATGTGTAATATCTCAATACAGCATTGTTAGTTTTAAAATTTTTTGAAATAAATATAAACAAAATATAAAATATTTTACAGCAATTCGATGGCTTAGCCATGTTTTTTATCAAAATGTTTTGAGATAAGAAATGAAATTGCAATTTTTTAATTGAAAAGAATTGACCATGGGTTTGAAAATTAGCTTTTATTGTAAGCACAAACTATGTAAAATTATTAATCAAAAATATATATATTTTTCAATTCTTGTATATTTTATATTTCTGTAAAATTAAAAATAATTTGTGTTTATATACTTTTCACCCTCCAAGTGCGTTTAATTTTTCATATAGCCCTCGAATAAAAAAACTTTAGAGACCCCTGTTATAGCATATAGATAGGTCATTGCTTTTAAATGATCTACAATATAAAAAATAATTATTTAATTTTACTGTTAAGGAAATCTATATATTAGGATAATATGGTATATATTATCAATGATATTATATATCAAAAAATAAGTTAAATAAACTTATTCTGTTTACCTATATATATTTCATATATCATTAAATTTATCAGCAAAACTAATTTATTGTATTTGATAATGACGAATTGTTTATAATATGCATAATACTAAGTTGCCTTATGAGTTATGAATATAGTAAGTCATAATCATATCGACCTAGAGTCTGACTGCACCGCCGGCTATAGTTCTAGACTCCCAGATCCCAGAAGTTTTGCTCACATTTAAAAAATAACACTAATAATACTTAAAATTTTAACAAATTCTAATCGATCGATTTGCTTTTGATCTCTATGAATACTAGTTTAAATGTTTATTACGTGTTTTTAGACGAAATGTAAGTTCAAATTTACATTTTTTTAAACATTCAATACTATAATATAATGCTCCTATTATCATTAAAATTCCTAATACTCCATATATTTCCAATTTCACTATTTACTTCCAATTACAGACTCCAACATTTTAATAATTATATCTTTTTTTAAATGAATTGCACTTTTTCAAACTAGATTTTAAATTTTCTTCGAAATCAAAAATTTGAATTGGTATAATTGACAAAGTAATATTGTAATATTTAAATTACTGATATTTCTTTGATTTTTTTTATTATTGCTACTTTTTATATATTTAAATTTTATGCATTATGTTGGATCATAAGGTATACATATTAAATTTTTTGTTTAAACGATCAAAAAATATTTTTTTGGTAGAAAATCCACAATAATAATACTTATTTATTAATAAAAATAAATATATAAATATCAAAAATAACAATAAATATAAGCAAAATTATACATACAAAAAAAAAATGGCTTAGAGTATTTAAAAATATATTATAGTTAACAACTAGTTTCGTCCGCAAGTCATCATCACACTTATTATTATTTAGGTACCTTTCCTCCCTTATACTTGCATTTTAAAATTGTCTATATCAATTTTTTGAGCCTAAATTTTGAGTTATAACTCGGAAATTCGTATAAAAATGTAATGCCATCATGACGATCTAAATCATTAGGTAGCGGTATTTAGTTACAAATCATTTTTTGGGGTGTAAACCAATTAGCATTCAGTCGTATCATTAGTGTATTCTATATTATATGATTTTTTATTTTGTAAAAGAGCTGATTCCATACATTTTTCCGGGCCGAAAGTTTTCACCAATCCACCCTGCCTATAATACTGAAATTCTAAAATGCGTATAGGAAAGAAAATAAAATGAATGCTCTGGTATATGATCGTATTTTTTTTTTATATAACAATATTACATTCTATATAAAATAATATAGGTAATAATTTGTATGTATTTTTTTAAATACATTTATTTGTGGGTATAATTAACAAATTCAAAATTTATTTAATTACAAATCAGTTAAGTAAATAGTTAAGTAAGTCTTAAAAAAAAGTATTTCTATATATCTAGATTTTCATGCTTAAAATGCATTATATCACGAAATGATAACGAACATTGCAGGTTTTTTTATATACGTTTTGATACATTTCGGTATCTACATAACAAACCGTGAAAGTCTCACGTTAGAACTTTTAGTGTGGTTTCGTTTAAACTTTTGAGTATGTTCACCAGCTATTTTTATCAATATTTTAATTTTCTTGTCTCTGATAAGTTAAGACTATCACGCTACACGCTAAAAGCTCTAATGTGAATCTGCCTATATACCTACTCTATGAATTGATGAGTGTTAAGAGGACATCATATGCGCAATTTTTAAAGGATTATGTACAGGCAAATTTTTTTAAAAATTAAGAAAAACGAAATTTTTTCAAATACATAATAAAAATAGGTAGGTACCTAATTTATAAATGATCCGGTATCATCATCATTTTTAATTTCGTGTAAGTAATTACGATATTTGTTTAAAATCATGTTAACGCAAAACAAATAATAATGTATTTAACAGAAGTTTTTGAGTCAAAACACCTATAGCTATATATTATAATAAATCATTAGAAATCAATATTTTGGCAACAAACATTATCAAGATTTTATGCTATTTTAATATTACATCATGGGGCATTATTGTGTGTATAAGGTATACATTCTTTTACACTTATTTTAATATTTACTTTTTTTTTTTTTGTTAATTAATACATACTTTGTAAAACGTTGATGAGATGAATTTCACCCCAAACGGATTTTCACTTATCACAGATCTACTGATGAGTTGCAATTTAAAATAAAAAAGTTTAAATGTTATTAAACACCGTATATAACAAATAACTTTCTTGTATTTTTTTTTTTTTTTTATAGGATACATACAATATTATGTTTCCATTATACTATTTATGGAGTTTGTTAATATGATAGCGGATGGTCAGAGCGTAATAAATTTAATATAATTTGTGAAAATTGTTTATATGTACCTATCTAATTACTAATATTAGTCACTAACTCGCGAAAAGAGTAATATTAAAATATAAAAATATGTGCGTATAAAATAATGCCCAAGGCGGATATAGAGGTCCTGAACGGGAAGGAGAAATTCATAAGTAATACGTATAAAAATGTCATCAACCTATATTATTTTTAAAAAAACGCCGTCTTAATCCAATTTTTTGTGAATGGGAGGAGGAAATTTCCCCCATTTCCTCCTTAAGTAATATGCCTATATATTTTGTTAAATAAGCAAATATATTATATAAAATTTAATTGGATACATTCGTTGGTTTTAACTAAATTGGTGCCTATATAATAAATATTTTATATAATTTTATATGATACCTAATAAAGATACAAACATCCAGTAAATACAAAATAAAAATAAAAAAATGACCCGAACTATATTATATACATACTATTATGTTATCAGTAAGAAATACGAAGATAAAAAAAAATCCTTCTTATGGAGATGGTCAGTGTTCGGAACGTTCACTTCAAATGTATTTAAAAAGAACACGTTCTTTAAAAAAAAATGAACCCGTTCATCTGGTTGTTTATTTTAATTGATTTATTATGAACAAAATATAAATTTTTTTTATATATTTACTAAAATTTACCAATTTACAGAAACTATCCTTTTAATTGTATTAAATATTAAATATTTATATTTCCTATGGAATTGGGCTTTTGAGTGTTATATTTTTTAAGTATATTGAAATCTTATAGGATTATAGAGAAGTAGAAATATATTTTAATTTAATTTAAACGCCCTGAAAATCGTTGAAATTCCTTAAAAATACGAACGTCATTCACGTTCAAGTTGACAGAAACGAGTGACGATTACGTGTCGTTCACAAAATATGAACGTAAACGTATAAACGTGCGTTTAGGAACGTCGTTCTTTCAAACACTGATGAACAAGGGCGTATATTGGGGGAGGGAGGGTAACGGGGGCAATCGCCTCCTCCCCGTTCCATAAAAAAATTGGTGTAAAAGATCGTAAAAAATAGGTTGATGATAATTTTTTTTTTTTTTTTGCATTTTTATTTATAACTCATAAAAATTACCCCCCCCCCCCATGTTCAGGACCTCTGTATATGCACTTTTGCTGGTGATATGATGACATCATAATATTGAACGCAAAAATCGATTTTAGTCAAACGTTAATAAATGATACGAAAAATATAATATATTATTGTGTACGAGTACATTCTGAGACGGGCGCCGGACGTCAACGCGTGCTCCGACCATATGAGTATAGAGGCGCTTCCATAATTATACACAAAATATTAAAAGATGTGTAATATATATATATATATATATATTATACTTACTTTAATATTAATGTATACGGACGGATGGTAAAAAAAAAAAATAATAATAATACCAAAACTCCGCCGGAGTTGAATCTTTTTACGAGGAAATTACAACATAATATTATACCAGCTATGACCATTATAATATTATGATGTCTGGACGTTGACACGATATTCGCATAGAATGCGGTTTTTCATCCCGACAGCGATTTAATATTGAATTATCATATTATATTTCGTATTTATACGATATTATAATATGTATATTCGCGGATTTTCAATTTATTATTAAACGTGCCCCGTCTCGCATACGCACACGCGAATAAATCATATGTTATTATAGGATGACGTGGTTTTGGAGGTTAGGTCGATGATGCGAAAACGGGACCAACCGGGCCCGGGGCGTTTCGCCGCGGCAATCTGGACCGTATAATATGCACATTCAGTGATTATCCGTTTAGCGGTGTTACGTACGTCTATTATTCTGATCTAAACGTTAAATGTTATAAACGTACGCGAATAAATTTCTGCCGTTATAATACTAGGTATATATGTTTTGCCTCCGTCGTAACCGTGACCTGGGTTGGGTTTAAGGTGCCCGGATGTGCGCGCGTTCGATCCGATCGCACCGCACACGTTCGTATATTACAATATTATATTATATGGTACCTATCTTTATTGAATTTTAAATAATATTAGTATCGTATTATCACTAATAAATCGATCGGCGTATTAATTTATTATTTATATATATAGATACAACACAAAGAAACGAAAAAATATATATAATACACGTACGCGTGTATAAAAAAAATTAATAAATATATACGCGGAGAGCGCTTGGGTGTTCGATTTTCACGGTAAGTGTTCGACGCTAAAACAATAATAATAATAATAATAATAATAATAATATAATTGAATATGACGCGACGGTGATTGACACGCCCATGACGAGCGAATCTCGCGCGCAGGCTTTGTAATAATTAAGACGTCCGGAGGAGTAGCTTGTATGAAGAATCGTCTATTCCAATGTATACGCGGGAAATATATTATTATTATAACGTACGGTCGTCCGTTATATTCGCGTGGGACGTAATATCGACGTATATTCGGTACGAAAAAAAAATAAATAAAAATTATAACCGAATTACAATATATAGTATGTACGCGCCAGTATATAAAATGTGTTATGATGGGTAAAATTTCGCGGTTTTCAATTTATCGATACAAAGAATATTGTACGATTCTATAATCGTTCGTACCGGTCTTAAATTTAATACGTGCCAATAGTTATTTCCTGCGACTTGTATTCGAGCCGAAAGTATAATATATTATTTGCCCATAAAACAAAATATTTCTACATAATAATTAACCGGAATTACGTTAACCGAAATTTAATTATACCAAAATAAAATGGAAATAATGTATAGTATAGCATTTTAAAATGGACATGAAATCGATATTGATATCCGATTCGGATATCGCTGTAAAATAGACATATCAAATGAAAATGTGAAATTTTAAGAGGAATGTTTTATAAGTACATTGTACAATTTTTATGAACGTTATCGGTGGAAGGACTGATTTAAAGAATTCAAAATGGATCGCATGTTCACTCGGATGTTGAATGCATATTAACTGTCCTCCAGGGACAGTAATCAATGAAATCACATTGTTATCCAGTTTTGACATTCAAGGGATTATCTATAACGATTAACGAATTTACGATAGAAAACTAATAGTCTGCGAAAAATTTTAAATAAAAAACATGAAACCTGAAATGGGGAAAAACAACTATCGTGGTTACTCCAACACGATTATCACCGGTGCTAATAATTATCATTGTTAATATTTGATTTTTGCATAATAAGTACATGACTATATGCTTTCTCACATACAGTATTCTTTCGTTCTGATCGCTAAATATTTATCAAAGTCAAAGTTCTTATTGAATTGACAAAGATGTGAGAATAGAGGAGATTTGAAAAAAATTTCAAAAAAGACGATTTCTCTATAGGTTATTTTAAATGTGTAGGTATCCATAAATTATATTTTCAGCTTACTTTAAATTACTTTAAGTTATTTATTTTTTGTTTTAGTATTGGAGACAACATAATAAGTATATTTGTAGTGATGTGTCTATGAACTTTATGAATAGCCCTCGTATATATAATATATCTATGTACAATGTGTACCTACAATAATGGTTAAGATTACATTTTTATGTATGTATAATTTACCCAACATTTGGAAAATTCCAATTAAAGTCTTTGTTGATAGTAAAATTCTATAATTTTGTTGCTTTTTTACTCCAAATTGTGATAATAAAATATATTAATACAGAAATTACAAACATAAAAATTGAATACTGTTTGAAAATTGGGAAAACGGCACACTATCTAAGATCGTACCACCGATTGAGATAACTACGTATTTTTCTGTTGAGTTGTTCTAAAATAATTATTTTTAGAAAGCAGAAATAATGTTTATGAGTAAACAAAAAAAAAAGTATAAGTATGAAAACGTCATGCAGATTCCAGATACAATTGGTGAAGTTGGTCCATCATCTATTCGGTCCTTCGAACAGGATAGAGATTAATAATTTTAAATTTAAAATCAAGGATTAATTTTTACATTCGAAAGATGATTCTGAACAAAATTCGGTAATATAATATAATTAATAATCAAGCAGACAACTTTTGTTATTTTGTTATATTTTTCCTGCATTTATAAAATATTTACGTTATAAAAGGTAGTTTTATTTACGTTTAAAAAAATGATTAGGATAATCAAAAAATTAACTCTCTAAATTACCAATGCTAGAATCAATTTTCTATCAAAAAAGCTCTTTACTCCAAATCCCCCGCTTGACATTAAGATATCTAGCCGAAGAAATGTATAAAGACATTTAAAAAAAATTACATGTTAAAACCAATTAATTTCTTCTCCTCAAAAACAGGAAAAATAATTAAATTAAAAAAAAAAAAATGCCTGGGGATGTAAAAACCATTAATACAGTCCTGGGTTTAATAATATATTATTACATTGATTCAATAATATTCCGTGTAGACTGCAGAGAATATTAAAATAAACCTTACCTACAGAGGTGTTAAAAAAATAATAAATATATTCTAGAACCAAAATGTGTACTTTGATTAATACCTAATTACATAAATTAGTGGATGCATGATCATTAAAGAGTGAATTAAATTATAAAAAAAAATCTTTATTAAAGTATGTACAACAATTAATAAATATAGATACTTACCTACATTTTTAACTAGGTTATAGTTTTGGTTAAATTAAAATATAATTAATCTAATTGAATTTATTAAATGTGCCTAATTTAAAATAACTAAAGTTTTACTGGATTTTGACTGTCAGGATTTTGAATTCCTTCGGTAGTATTATATAGGTGAGTAGACTTTTTTAAAAAGATACTTTAAAAATTAAAACCATATATCTACCGCTGGCTAATCTTTTGTTCTAATAGATATAAGCTAGGTAATACTTATATTATTAGTACGTTTGTTATGAAAAAATAATACTAATATTAAAATACTATTGGCTAAAATATTTTCTTAACAAAAATTTTTTTGGATAAACATACGGATTTCAGAAAATATAATTCGACAAAAATATTTTTGAATTTATATAATATTATCAGCTCATTACGTTTTAGTTAAAAATATACAGTTAAGTTGATAAATATATATATATAAACTTGGCCATTTCTAGTTTCATAAAAATCTATCAATTAATAAAATGTTAATACCTACATTAACATCTAATTAATTGTTTTTTTGCAGTCCATTGTTATTGTTTTGTTTTTTTCAGCAAAACTGACTTTAAACAAGCCAACTTTTGTGTCAGACTACTGTGTGCGCCATTGAAGGGAAAGACTCTCCGACAAATTGTAAAAAGAGTGCGCGAAGTATAAAAGGTTATGAACCATTAATTTAATTTTATATTTTTAATGGTTCTGATGGAATGACATATAATGTATTAATAAAATTACACATTTTATTGACTTAGATGATTTTTCTTTTTATACATTTTAACATTTAAGAGGACGCCACAACAAATTGTTTTCAGGCTATAGTTGTTATTAAGAAACCAAATTTTGACACAATATTGTAGATGATATTATGTCTTCTACCGTCGTCTTTTAAAAAATACATAAAATCTTGTAAAAATTATTAATTATATAAAAACCATTTTTTAGATCTAATCTTAAATTACTTTTAAAATATACTTAAATATTTTTAAATTATAAGATTTTCATTTTTCATAAAATTTCATAAAACTTTCCTATACAGAACACATTAAAAATCGCATGTATGGCGCTTCACTTAACATTATAACGAGTTATTAAATTATTTAATGTTTAGTGTTTATATATAAGTACTATTCAATTTTACGTTTTAACGGAGTTTTTTTGATGACTATAATTTAACTTATTTGTGTTAATTTTTTTTCATTAACTTGTCCATCTTTGGATTTCGATTTTTTATCATATTATTTAATTGTAACTTAATATGTGGATCATTTCCCGCTCTCCGAGAAAAGGAACTAGAGTACACCACTATATACGATATATGTTAATTTTATCTAATATACACGTCAAAGATTGATAAATTACTATACTTATCTTGTGTGATCTGCAGCACGTTACCAGCTGTTAATAATGCACAATAGTACCTATAACCTATACCAATATATATTAATATTATATACATTCCATAAAAAATCATTTGACCTACTATATATATTGATTATACATTTTTTTTTTAAATTGATAATCTTTTTAAAAGATTAAAAATGAATTATAATTCTCAAACCAAAATTTATCTATATATATATATATACGTGCACAATAATATGTACATATTATAACATATTAACGAATTTAAATGAATACGGTTAGTAAGTGATCGTGTTTATCTATTGTGAAAAGCTAATGAAATACAGGAAATTCCAAACCGTGAGTAGCATAACAAGTTTCTTTCTCTTGGCTTAAAACTGGATATCTAACGATTATTTTCCTAGGAATAATATTTTTAACATTACATTATTTTGGTAAATTGTTATTGCGATTAGTTCTTACTAGTAATAATTCGATAAAAAAAAAATATATATATATAAGATAATGTACGCCAAACATTATTATAAAGTGACACATATTTTATACTTTATTAGGTATAATTTATGTAAGAATGTTAAAAAGTACGTGTACCTATACACCTAATAAAATATATTCCAGTTAGAAGGTAAATATGAAATGAATATTTCAGCTGACTTTGAATTTGAATTAGGTGTTTTTTTAGAAAATTATGGGGTAGAAGTATAAACCTACATATTTCGAGTCATTTTCATATTTTAACCTTTTTGGTGAGATTATAGCGCGTGTGCAATACAATACTGCAATGAACAGGTTTGTCGAATATTTTTCAAGTTATTCAAAATTGACCAAGTTACTTTGCAGCAGCTGTTTCAAAATTTAAAAAAAAAATCTTTTTTTAATTTGAAACAATCAGTTATTAGATTTTGAGTGACGTAGAATTTATTGGTTTTATATAATATAATGAATAATAATGTAATGGTTTTTTTAGTCTATATACATTTTATATTTAGTATATTTTCGAACTGAAGGAATTTTGGATTAAAAGGACATCGTACCAATAAATTTTCAATGAAAAACTTGCATTAGCATCAACTTACAAATATATTGGAAACACGAAACAAAAAACAAATTATAGCTAATAATAATATCTAGCGACCTACATATACTTTTTTTGATATATTGACTTTTTTATGATTTAAAGTTATTGAAAAAAATAAAAATAAATTTTAAAAGTATACATATCAAAAATCGGATACGTAGGTCGTTAGATAATTTTGTTTTTTATAATTTATTTTTTATTTCATGGTTCTACGATATTCTCAAGTCGTTAAAAATGAAAAATGCATAAACACTTTCTTTTTAACAAATATCACAGTTACACAACAATAAAAAATGGTATTGATACAAGACTATTTTTAAATTACTTTTAAAATATATTTAAATATATTGAAATTGTTATATTTTTATTTGTTTTAGAATTTCGTAAAAATTGCCTATACAAAACCCCTTAAAAATTGAGTACATATACGACGTCCACTTAAAGAGCTTTTTTGATAACAAATTCGTTTTAATTGATAATTTAGTATTAAAACATTTTTTTTTTGATTTTCCAGTAATTGTATTAACTCTTAAATGTATGCAAGACAGACGTTATTTAACCCTTTCACTGTAAAATAATTTTTTCTAATGTACTGTACTGTGCTAAATTAAATATGCATTTTTGAAGAAAAAAATTTCATATATATTCCAGTTTAATATACGAGTAGATCAAAGTATTATCTCTTTTTTTTTCTTTTAGTCATTATTTAAGGAGATATTAATTGTTGAACTTAGCGATTAGTTCCAAAATAGACGATAACTATATATCGGTATAAATAAACGATATTACGTGCAACAATTCAGTACAGTCATATTACAACTAAAACCTAAATTCTTATCTACGTAAGAAAACATCAGGTTTCATATATTTCGACTTAGGTAAAACATATAACAACTATATGGTTTGAGAAACATGTAAAATAAAAAATTTTATTTTCTTATAATTATTTCTTTGATATTTATTCGATCTTTTTTTTATTTTGTCGATGGATTTATCTCGAAATTTACTATCGGATTGCATTATCATACTAAATACTAACGATAATGTTTTTTCAATTTTTAAATTCTAATGACACACATGTATGTCATTCGTACTAAAAGAGCTATAGGGTTCTGAATGTAGACAATTCTTATGAAAAATGAAAATTAAACATTTTAAAAATATTTATTTATTTTTTAAAAATAATTTAAAAATAGTCCTGTGTCAGTACCATTTTGCATTTTTAAGTTATCACAATATATGTTCAAAATCATGTTAACGCTCTATGACTATAGTGCCTCTCTTAATAATTGCAGATACATATTGATTTATATAATATAATATGAAAAATGAGAAAATATTTACTGTTGCCCAAGCATGGAGTTTTTTTTTAATGTTTATATGAAAGCCTAAGATCCGTGATTGAAAATCGTAAAAATTTCCAAATTTTGAGATGAAAAAAAATCATAAATTATGTTTTAACTGAAAAAAACTAATAAATAATCTTATCTTTCATATTATGTATACATTTTAACCGTGCAATTGTAAAGAGAGAATCATAAAGAATGAAAATGTTTCAATACCACTAAAATGAGGAATACTATATCTTTTACAATGGAAATATTTTATAAATACACGGAAAATAACATATTAAGTTGTAATAGTTATCTATTTTTTTAAAAATATTACCTATTCGAAACTTTGCTTAGAATCGTTTTTCAAATGCAATGATTGATTTTTGCTTTAAAATTTAAAATAATAATCTATCTATCTAAGTAAAAAACTATCATCATCGAGAACCGAAATCCGAAGAGATGATGGACAAACTTTCACACTGTTTATATCTGTACGAATTTTTAAAATTGCATTTCGTTTTCTTTAAAATATAATTAAAAGATATACCTAAATATATTATATTATTATACATAAAAATAATATTGTTTCAAATTTTAATAATTGTTATTTCTACATATTTTTTTCAGAAAATTATTCTACTTTGGAATATAACATTTAAAATTAATTTGAAAATATATTATATTATACCTAAAAAATTCTAATAGTATATAATATCAATTCAAAAGACAAAAATGAACACTTACGAGACATATATATATGTATATATATTCGAATAACATACATATTATCAGCATATTATTGTTGATATATATTTTTTTGTTTTAGTACGCGACGTGTACTTTATAACATGTTAAAAGTAATAAATAAATTAATGAAAAATTATGACTATAATAAACCATTATGTTACGCGTTTGCATTCACTAAACGAAAAACATTAATTGTACAATTTACTGTGAAAATTTAAAAGATGTATATTATAATAAAATCAAGATAAAGAAGATACTTCAAGGGAATGGTTGATTGCAAATTTAACGCAAGAAAATGTTCACGAAGAATAGTTATCAGTTAATGACACAAATCATAATACAATTAATATGCACTTGCATTAAAAACATTATATCAATAGTAATAATAAGTATTGTTATAATTGAAAAAGGAATATAATACACTATATAGGTAAGAGCACAGGTATTACATAATACACGTCTTATAATTCGTTATTATCAATAAGGGTTGAGAATACTAAATAAAAAGTAAATAAAATGTATACAAATATAATAATATTATTTAAATATCTAACAATATTTTATAAATAATTATATTATTATAATAATGAATAAATTTCAGTATAGTTATAATAATCATCAGAAGGAATTATAACAAAGTGGCGCCCTTCAAAAAGCTCAGATTTTTTTATAAAAGCTCAGGATCAAATATGATATTAATTATTTTTTTTAATGAAACATGTATATAATCAAATACGAATAAATAAATAAAAATATGTAATAAAAAAATAATGGTATATATATATAATATATAAGATAAAAATATATTCCATAAAAACTTAACCATAATTTAGATTCAAGAATGGGAAATTTTATGTTTATTTATCTATAGAGGTAAAAAATAAAATTTAAAAAAAATTAAATGAAATAAAATAAAAAATTTTTTTGATAAAATAAAAATTTAAACAGGTTTATAAAGTACTTTTATAATCACTAGCTATAAATTTGATTTAAGTAAAAAAAAATCTCATAGAAAATTAACAATAATTTTGATCCATAAATGGGATTTATATGTTAATATGTATGGCGTAGTGTATTTTATGTATTTTCTTACTAAATAGATATGAAATAATAAAAGTAAATAAATAAAATAGGAATAAATTAATAAAATGAAAACAAAATGAATTATAATAAATATATTTTTAAAAAAAAAGATAATAATCTAATCTCTAGATAATTGTAATATAATTAAATAAGATTCATAATAATCTTTCATGACAAATATCCCGGAAAATCTACTTAAATTTCTTAATATAAATTTTTCTGAAGTACAATATCTTGAATTTACAAGTTAAATAAAAGTTATTTAATTAGTCAACTAGATAGAAGAAATTAAAAATCTATGGGATTAGTGATAGATCTAAAAGATAGGTTAGCTAGATATTTAAAAAGTGAATCTATTGAGGACGATTTTGAAATTTTGGAAGACAATCCTATATTTTTACCAGAGCCAATAATTAAAACACCTATAAACGATACTGAAATGGCTGACAATAAAAAACCATTTTTCAAACCCGGAAAATTTGGGGATAATACCTATATCTGAAAATGTAAACAGATTTCTAAAAAAATTCAATAGGGCTGCTACAATAAACGGCTGGACAGAAATCAAAAAATCGCTTTACATTGTTGTCTATTTAAAAGATGAAGTTCTTACTTTTTATGAAAACGTTTAGAATAATCATAATTAGGACATAAAATACCCCGAATTAGAAAAAAAATTTCGCCTAGAGTTTGAACTTTTAGCTCAAACCAACATGATTAGGCTGATGTTAGAATAACGTAAACAGCTGCCCGATGCACCAACTCTTACATATATCAATGAAGCTGAGTCTTTATGTAGACGTATTGATAAAAATATGTCACAACATTAAATAGTTAAAAACCCTCAATTGCCAGATATATAGGTATTTAAAGGAATGATTCTTTAGAGGAATTAAAAAATAATGTTCGGAAATACGAAATGGAAAAATTCATGATAAATGAGGAAATCACAAAATCTCCATCTGAAATCAAAACTGCCATTATACGATTAAAAATACAGCAAATAAATACCAATAAAAAATTAATAATGACACAGAAATTAATAAACTACTTGAAGAATTTGAAAATTTTAAAAATATGAGTGAACAATCACAATTTAATAGAGTTAATAATCAGAATCATTATATTAGAAATCAAAATAAGGCTCTATGAAAATAACTTTAACAATAATACACAAAATTAGAATACTAGTAAACCTCAAAATAACCACAAATATAATAGAAATAATCAAAATACTCAAATAGATTGCTCGATTTGTTCCAAAACTAACCATTCTGAGAACAAATTTTTTTTTAAAAATAAAACTTCTATCACTTATCAATTATATAACAAATTTGGACACGCTGCCCCCAAATAATATATATTAATAATTAATAAACAAAAAAAAACTACTCACTAGGTTAAACACTGCTGATAATAGTTCCCCTTTTGTTACAGCACAAACATCATAAATTATCAATATAATGCATAATGATCCCGATACTCTATACATAAATGGTATACTTAATAATACTGTAATACCGATAACCATTGACACAGGAGCCAATATCTGTTGTATAAGAAAAGATTTAATAGGTCATAAAAAAATAATAATACCATCTCCAATTAGGCTACTAGGTCCCGATAATAAACTTCTAAAATCGCCCAGATGTGTAAATATCGCCATTAAAATAAACAATTATTGAATTTGAAATGTCACATGTCATTGAAAATTTATCCAGTAAAATTATAATTGATAATCATTTTTTAATCAAGCATGGTTCTACGATCAATTTTAATAAAAAAAATTATTATATTGAATGATAATATAATAATTAAATTAATTACCAACAATTGTAAATTGTTGTAGAAATAGAAGGTGGCATATTTGATTTGCCATCTGATTTCGCAATAGCTCACTGCGTATCGGCCAATTTTAAAATGAGTAAAGGTTTAGCTAAAGAAATCTGTCTAAAATACGGCAATACTAGACCTCACCTCATTTCCAGATAAAACAATGGTCGGAAATGTTATTACTACCTACAGTAATCATAAAACTATATTTAATTTAATCACAAAAGAACACTACTTCCACAAGCCTAAATATAAACATATACAATCCTCTTTACACACTCTGAAATTAATAGGTATTTATTTAAATATATTAAATATTGCCATGCCTACCATAGCCTGTGAACTTGATCAGTGTAATTGGTCAATAATCAAACAATTAATATATTCGAAATTTCAAAACTCCAGTATCAATATATATATATATATATATATATACACCATACGAATAAAATTAATATCACACATAACTGGAAAACAAGAGAACATAATCAAATAATACAAAGTATAAAAAATTTCTATACAAATAAAGACACAAATAAGGTCATAATTTAAAAAAATGAATTATTATGCGATGACAACATTATTAAAAATACAAATAACGTATTTGAAAATTATAAACCAGGCGAAAATGATAATAACTGGTTTGTACGCAGCTTGTAATGATTTAAATGACTATAAAATAAATAAATTCACATCTATATCTAAACTATTACAACTATTAGGATTATCTAGACTACAGGATCATTGGTGGTCAGATGACGAACTTGTCTCAATTGCTGATTATTATATATATGATACATATGTTTATAATGATAAACAGATATAATCCATGGAAAGGGTAACAGATCATCAATTTTATTATATAATGTAAATAAAAACACTCTATTGGATTCCGAATAAGATTACCCACAAAAATCCACATAGTATCGTGATTTATGTAGAAAATATATCTCCAATAGATTGCGTAATAAAAAAATTTAATGAACATCAAATAGTTATAAAAATGAAAATATAAATATTATTAATACAGATAATAACCGAAGTATAACAGATTCTGAAGTAGCGCCATTTTCCATATCGCCCAATATAACACAACATAATCAAGTATAGTTGAATTATTACCAGAATTCAATCATATCTATATTTTTCACAGATACCTCCAACATAAAATCAGTTAATGTAACTCCTTATCATATTAAAATGAAAATGAATTATAATGAACCTAAATTTTTATGCACCTCTTTTAGAGTGTCCCCCAAACAAAGAGAACAATTACAGATCCAATTAGACATGTTTTCAGATGCTGGAATAGTTAAACCTATAATTTCAAAATTCTCAGCCCCCGCTTTTTTTGTTAAAAAAAATACGCAGGCTTCTATCTTTTAGTTGTATCATACAAAGAATTAAATGAAAATGTAGAATGTGATTAATATCCAATTCCTCGAGCAATGGATTTGCTGAGAGCATATAGGGTTCACAATTCTTTAGTCGTTAGATTTAAACAGCGGATTTTTCCAAATCCTAATTAACGAAAATTATCAATACAAATTAGCATTTACATCTGTACTTGGTTTAATGACATTTACGAGATTATCACAAGGATTCAAAAATAGTTGTGCCATATTTCAAAGAATATTGAATAGATCCTTTTCACAACTTTTATATAAATTATTAATCATGTATATCGGTGATTTGGCTTCATATGAAAAATACTTCGAAGAAGTTTTACCTAACTTCTAAACTAAAGTCTATGAAATGTTGGACAAAATGCAATTTTCACTTGAAAAAAAAATTTGAATTATTAGGTCATGAAATATAAAAAAATGGGATACACATACAACCTCTTGATAGAAATACAAAAACAACCTTAGAATTGAAAACGCTCTAAACAATAAAAGATGTTAGATCTTTTATAGGTATTATAGTGCTCCTGTTACAGGAAACACGTAAACGATTTTGCCAAAATATCAAACCCACTCTCAGAATTAATAAAAAATGGGTTAAATAAAATAACATGACTTGAAGAACACGAGGATTCATTTAATAAACTAAAAAAATATTTAATATCAGAACCTTTACTTCGTCACTTTAACGATGATAAACACGTATTTTTAGCAATTAATGCGTCCATCATGGGTTTAGGTGCTTGTATTGAACAAATTCATAACAATAATCTAAATTCAATTGGATATGTTTCTGGACAATTTTTAAATTCAGAAATATCATATTCTTCAACAACTTAAGAGTTACTTTAGTTATGCTTTGGGATCACATTCGAAAGTACTTATGGGAACGTAAATTCATTGTTTCTTGTGACAATATTAGTCTTCAATATTATAAAAACTTAAAAAATACCCTCATCAAGAATAGCCAGACTTAATAAATACACATTCCTAAAATATCAGTCAACGATATATTAAAATCATATCATGAATCACCCAACGGTGGTCATACAGGTATATCGAGCACTATTCAAAAATCCAAAATAAATACTACTGGCCCTCGTTGGTAAAAGATACCACAAATTTCATAAAATCCTGTCACAACTGTCAAATTAATAAAAAAAATGAATGGAAAACCTGTGGGATTATTACACCCTATGCCTATATTAACTAACAAACCACTAAATAGATTAACTTTTGACTATTTAGGACCATTATCTCCCAGCAATAAAAGTTTAGTAAAAGTATAATTATAAAAGTAGCAGTTTTTAAAACTACAAAATTCATTTTCACTAAAGCTGTTGAATCAGCTACAGTCAAATCTACCGTAAAATTCATTATAGATATAATATCTATGTGGGGATGTTTTGGGACTTTCTTGCCAGATAGGAGCACTCATTTTAGAAATAATATGATTTTTAAAACATGATATTGAATCTGGGAATCAAACAAACAATTTCTACAAGCTACTCTCCACAAACACATGGGTTAGTTGAAAAAATCAATGGAGTAACTATATGGATCTTAAATAAAAACTATTTAGAAGATTCTGATCAATCCAGATGGTCCTATTATTTACCATACATAACTCTAGCACATAATGCAACCCCATAAACAACGACTAAAATTAGTCCATTTTACCTTATGCATGGTTTTGAACCACATTTCCCGATACATTATAAATTAATCCCTTTTAATTGGCCATATGATATAAATAAATCTATAATAGAACTAAATAACATAAGAAAAAAATGCCAAAATAGATAGATAATGCTTAGAAAAATATCATGTAAAAGTAAAACACAAAAAAAGATGGAATTTAAACCAGATGATTTAGTAATAGTGAAATTTCCATTTCTTGAAACAGGAAAGTCCCCTAAATTAGGAGCTAAATATAGGGAACCATTGAAAATTATCAAAAAAATTAATGACTTAAAATACAAGATTATACTAACTTTAAATAATAAAGAAACTGAAGATATTATCCATATCAGACGATTAAAACCTTATTTCCCAAGGAATTAAATTACAAGTAAATACCAACAAATAAAATATATAATTATTTCAATTTTTTTTAGAAATAAAAAAATATTATAATAGAAATTACGCATCATTTAAACAAATTTATAATTATTGTACCCGTCACAATTGATTTGATATAATATATTATAATCGATTATACATATATAAATACATAATTTATATGTGCATACAATATATGATAATAATAAGAATAAAAACTTTAAAAAATAATTAAAATTAAAATATAATAATAAACAAAGATAATTGGTTTGTTCAAAAAAGAAACACCTTAAAATATATTATTTACAATTTCACTAATTAGCTGATTAGTATTAACACAAACACAAACACACACACAAATATATTATATCCATGTAATAGTTTTCTTATTTTTTTTTTTTTTCATTTCTTCTTTCTTCTCTCTTTATATTCTCTGGTAACAATTGATAAAGAAAAAGTAACATGTTACCATGAAAGGAGGGCAGGAGGAAGTATGTATGGTAAATTAATTAATGCATAAACTGAATATTTATCTCATTAACTATATCATACGTCATTAAATAATTTATATAAACATACTATTTACAAACATATTATTTATATATGCATTTATTTACATACGTATAAAAACAAATTTACTTACATAATATACATATATAAGTACAAATTTAGAAATATAAAAAAAAAAAAATGTACAATATTGTGTTTCTTAACACATGTAAAGAAACTAAAAAATGCATCTACTATCAACAATTACAACTTTTATCTTGGCAACTTCGGGAACTTGGACATTCATAGCCTATGATTGCTCCGGACCCTACCTCAATATTATAACATTCAATAACCTAGGAGTCGACTACTGTGACACACCCGTTCTTTCAAGAACACAGTGTATACACAGAATTCAACTTTCACAAAGAACAGAAACATATGCGGTCTACTTTAAATCTTGTCTTATTTCTGCAGACTATTACTAGATGCTCAACATTTGATGATGCTTAAATGGTACAGGGCGGATACTTCTCAGATATGATAAGAGCTAGGAAGTGCTCGCTGTTCTGAAGTACACCAGAGGTTATAGTTCACTTTTCCACTAGGAGGTATAATTACAAATCTAAAAATAAATGAGACAATAATGACATCGCACACTGTAGTGGATACGATAGATAGAAATGGAAAATGTAAACGGACTACATTCAAATCAGATAAAGGTGAATGGCAAAACGCTCTTGTCCAAGCAAAATTTAAAATAACTCTATCTGAAGGAATGGTCATCGCAAATAGTAAAGAAAATATCATAATACTACCAACAGGATCAACATTAAGATTATCAGATTCCTATGAAATCGACTATTACAAATGTGAAATGTTGAGGCAAAATGCACAACACAATTATGAAGATCAACATTTTTTTATGTTGGCCCCGCTTCGTTAATCACCTCAAATACAATGGAAATGTTACACGAAACACAAACCTATTTGGTGGAAACTGAGAACATAGAATTCGCTATCAAAAAAATATTAAATTAATATATGCATGTAACATATAATTGTTCCAGTAACATATAATATTCCCTCAAGAAATTGAAATAGCGCAAAAGAATTTATCTAGACAATCTTTAGAATTTGACGTAACAAATCAAGGATTACAGCTCGAAAATGTAATAGATAGAAATACACTTGATAAATTTGTCGAAAATAAAATTCAAAGAATATGATGGGGATGGTTTGTAACTATTGGAATATGTATATCAGGATTTTTTGGCATATATATAGTGATAAAACAAATAGCATCCATTCTCACCACTAAACTAAACTTCACCATTCTATATCGAACTTTTTGTTGGAGTATAAAATTATTAGCTGGAATTTTCTCGGGTTTAACGTATTTTATCACGCCCAAAAAATACAAAAAAAGGCACGAATATAATAAATTAGAAAAAGAGAACAACGCCGTGAATAAAATCAACAAAAAAACCATTACGACAAAGAAGATCATCTTGTTAATCACTTCCCATAACCACGCGATTTCCCATTATGTATTAATTTTAAAAAAGTGGTTATTACATAAGAATACCTGTATTAATAATAATATTAAAAACAAAAAAAAATATAACAAATATAACTATACCCAAAAAATAAAAATAAAAAATTTAACTTTATATACTTACCTATTATATACATTTTCTTATCGTTCTCCTTATATATACTATTTTATATTATAACTATAATTACTATATAATACATTATCACATAAACATAATATAAAATATATTATCACTACTATCATTATATATGTATATTGTAATTTGCCCGGATCATGACTATCGTTCTAAGGGTCACAATAAAAAAGGGATTATAGTGGATGTAATGATATATACATATCATATATTTTTTTAAGTAATTTAAAATAGTAAAATAAAGCGTCTCTCTTATACGAATAATATATTTAAATGTCAAAATATTTTGTATGGATGTAAATACATATAATTATCAAATGATCCATGTGTTCAAATATACAAAAAGAAGATATTTATAACAAAAATAATAAACATTGCATCAACTATTGCGTTAACAATAGATATCTAACACAATTATTAAAATTACAGTATATATCACTCGTGTATGGATAACTATATTATTAATATATTAAGATAATATAATGTGTATAAAATAATGATGAAAAAATAAATATTAATAAATATAATGATAATTGAACATCGATATCACTCACAAACCTGCATAAAACGCCCCTCCAACATGAGCAACACAAGAGAGAGGCTTCGACACTCGTTCAGGGTGTTAAGGGGAAGTCCATCGTGTCCGTTGGCATCCGCATGTGTGATCACGGATACAACTGACGACTTGCTCTTAAAGCTTATATATTTTGTGAGTGATATATATGTTCCAATTAATCGTCTAATACATTTAAAACAAAAAACAAAAAAAAAAAAACGTTTAATTCTCTATGTTTTTATTTAATTAATACAAACCTATCCATTCATATATCAGACAAAGGACTTGCAGGAGAAGTAACACTACCAAGATAGGTGAAAATTATTTACTCCTTTTATATATGTGTAGATTTTTCGTATTTATCTAATTAAATACACATGTATACAGATTAATTTTATTTTATCTTAAAATCATATTTGATTCTCGAACCTATCGACCTCGAAATGCCCGCTAGTTATACTCAGAGAGTAAGGTAATATAACCACGAGGCTACAGAAGGGAGTTAACACATTTATTTTAAGAATTATATTCCTAAGTAAATTAAATCTCCCCTCTTAATGAATATTCCTAGTAATATTCTACGCGCTCCATTTTCCTTCCTATAGATACATTTTTCTAGCAATAACAGTTTTCTATCCTATATACAATTCCTCTGAAGCTCTATTTTCCCTAATAATATACCATTTCCCCTAAAGTTTCGTCATTTTTTGGATAGTACAGCTCCTTAAAACAATTATATTTAAATAGGTACCTACTTTAGAAATTGTAAAACATGAGTAGATTATTTGATCTTTAATGGTATAATATTATGTCCAAGTAAACTTTGAGCCTATAGTATACGTATAACGTTATATAGTAAAAATATTATGTTAATTCTGAAAATTAGATTAAATATTATATACTAAAGATGAAAACATCGTTATCAAAATACGTGTATATAAAATAAAAGTATGCATATTTTTTGGGGGGGTTGAGTTTTTTCATTTTATTAAATTAAAAATTGACGAGTACTCTAAATCATAAACGATAAAAGAAAATTTAAAACAAGAGAATATTCACAATGTCTACTACTATCGTTTTTGATTTTTATACTATCAAAATTCGAGGAGTCTCAAATTTAGGAATAATTAAATTTCATAAAAATAAATGGCCCCCTCCCTGATGAAATTATCTCCCCTTAAAAATAGTGTGGGTTTATTGTTAAATCTTTGAAAATGTTAATCAGCAGGTAATTTTTTGAATCCCGATCAATTTTTTTGTCCTGAATACTTTTTTTTCCTGATTTTGATGCTCTTCATATATACATTCATTAGGTATTACATTTTTTTAATGTGTTATTTTATAAATAAAACGCACTTTATATAACGTTGATTGTTTCTTTAAATTGAAATTTAAGACCTGGCTCATGTGGAAGGGACTATAATGCTTCTATAGAAACGGAAAACGTTATACTCGTACGATAGTATAGTTTATAGAAATCATTATATAAAATATTAGTAAACAACTCTGAATATTAACGGACCTTGACCGCGATAAACCAATTAGAATAAAACTGCAGTACATTGTATCAAGATCAAAATCGCGATTCTTCGAGCACGCAACACTATACAATAGTGGACGATACACACGAACTTGAGGGCGTTAACTTCTAAGTTCCGTTGTATATCCATATTAACAAGTATAAGGATCTAGGATACATGATATGATGTACCGGAAATTGTTTAATATCGTTTAATTCTTCCTTCGGATTTTCACGTTTTCGACTCGGCCATACATCTGGATAGTATAATATAATATACGATAAAGGACGAACTTGATGAGTTTTTTTTTTTTTTCAAGTATTTTTGAAAGCCCCCGTCAATATCACAAATGAAAATTACGATTTCACGGCCATTTCAATTGTCTTTACACTCATCAAATTCTCTTATTATAATACTACATTATCGTAGTTTATTTTCCGCGACACGTTATAATACCAGCCATAAGCTGTATAGCAGTCAATTTTCCTCGTCAGTTTAGCCTTGTTATCTTTACATTTCGAGCTGAACCGTTTCGCTCAACGTGTTGGTGACATTGGTACCTAATGATTAATAAGTCGTTTTTTAAATTAAAATAAACATTGTGAAGAAATTAATTGTTTGAACATAATAATACAGTTTATCTATTATATTAGCTGAAAGTTGTCTTGATTAAAATATAATATGCCTATACCTTTGGTTTATAAAACACACATTTTTGGAAAAATAGGGGAAAAAATTGGTTTTGATATTTCTTCTTCATGTTTTCTGCTCATAAAAATATGTCCCTTATCTGACTATATTATACTTACACCAAGGATGGTTTTGAGGGAAGGGGTGACGTAGCGATCGCTACTTCTCGGATTTTTTTTCATCATTATTTAATGGGTATAAAATTTAATTTTAATAGGGATCAACCCTTTATTTCTTAAATATCCCAATTCACCCGTCCATAACGTACACAAGAATTATTATTTTTTATATTTTTGGAAATTATTTTAAGTAATAACATTAGTGAGTATATATATATATATATATATATATATATATATATACAACTTGCAAAAAGGTAAAATGAAATATACTTATACATATATAAAAAAATAGTTATGTATATTGTACAGCTAAACAATTTTTATATCCGTGCGAATTAATTGATTACAATATTAATATTTCCTGAGGCAATAACAAATATGAATTAATTAATTAATACACCTTTTTAGTTGTTAATGATGTGCATAGTAAATTTTAATCATGCTCCTTACAATGGTTAGATTACGATTTACAATATTTGATTAAATGTGTTCAATTATGTATTCATGCTCGCATATATTCGCTATATGTTATCGTGTATAAATATAAACATCAAATCTTACAACAATAGGTTTGTAGGACATAAATATAATATATGTGATGAAAAAGTGTTCTACGACATGTCCCCAATATCAAAATAACAACCTATACGTGAGTACGGTATAGTGTAAATGAAAATATGCCAAAACACTTCAAAAACACAGTTTGCAAAATCGATTTTACAATAAAATACTATTATATAATTTGTTATACTTATCCCAAAACACATTATCGTGTTCGTTACACAACAAAAACATATTGAATTGTTTTTAATAATTAGTATCTATAATTACCAATATTGGTATTAATGTATTATGGTATATCAAAATATACTTTGGTAGCTATACTTGTCGTAGCTACCAAGAATCATATTCGACTCCCCTAATATGTGAAGATTAGAGTCTGAGAAATAAGAGTAAGTATGAAAAAGTTGTTAATTTTTTTATTCGTAATATATCAAACAAAAATGTACTATTCTAATATTATTACGGGTAGGTATACCAATGTACATAATGTATTCAGGAATAAATTGTACTGAAAAGTAAAAATAGGTACATATTATCAAATATAAAATATTCAAAAAATTATTAGTTATCTAAAAAATAAGAATGTTTAAAGTTGATATAGTTGATATACCAAGTTATATTTTAAGAATTATTGTGTTTCAAATTGTGAAAATATTCATGCGAGCCATATTTGTATAGTTAATTTTCAGATAAAGTAGATTCCTCATAAAATTGCACAGACTATAAATTATAATTTTTATACAAGGAAAAAATTAACTTAAATTAGTTAAATACCCAAAAGTATTCAATAAAAATTTACTAATACCTAGTTAAAGTTTAAATTGAAAAAATTATTAATTTAACTACCTATCAGTTAAAAGAAAATTTATTATTTTCGTATTTATCGTTAGAATAAGTAAGGAATCGTTATAATTTGTTATTATCATAATAAATGATAATATATACTCGTATATCAAATATATATATATCAAATAATATTATTATATTTGTTTGTATCACTAACAAAGTGCAATGTATAATAGCAAATTGAATATTATATAAACATAATGTAAATATAATAAATAAAAAGCCATTTATTAAAAATTCACTTAATTTATGTTTGAATATTATTAAAATAACTTTTAGGTGCTATAATAGATTTTTAAAATGTTATATAATTATTACTTATATATTTTCATTCGTGTTTTAAAAAAAAGCATTTTAATATATTTATCATATACACAAATGGCAATGATAATGCTTAAAGAAAATAAAAATAATTTTTTGAAAAAATTTACATAAACTATGAACTAGGTATGAAGCATATTATGGTACTATTATAGTTTAAATCCATTCATTAATTTAATATTATTTTGATTTAATTTACGTTTTAAAAAAAAAAAAATGTTGGATTACTATTTAATAGATTTGAATTTCGATTAAAATATATGTAACTGTGTCGCGACAAACATTGGCCCACATACCACAATATGATAACTTATTTCAGTTTAAACTAATTAAGTTCATTATTTAATGACAAAATGACTTTATTAGTTAAAATGTAAATTTTATTTATTATTTAAAAATTTTACTTTTTAACTTAACTTATTTATGTTTTTAATTAGTTGATAATCACTTTTTAGTTAATGCCAATGTTATAGTGAAATATTATCTTTAATATAGACCAAAGAATGTAGGACATAGATAGGTATAATGTACATACTTAAGTAATACAATATATTACTTTTAAATCAATGTAGCTTTTTTCCAATTCTAACGAAAATATATATTCAATGATTAAAGCAGAGTGATTTATTAGGTACTAATAATAAGAAAGAAATTGTAATACAACTATTTTGAATCCTTGTATTTTTTTATTATTATTAGTTTCAAAATGTAATTGTTCTAAATACATTCATCTCGAGTTGAATAGTTACGAATTTTTATTAATTATACTGTTCAGTATACCTATCGGTACAATGATTGATTTTATCCATATATTTTTACGCATTATATTTATAAAATCATATAGATAGTTTATTATAGTATTTTAAAAGTAAAAGTATTTAATTAGTACTGTCTGTACAGAATGTGCCGAAATACTAATAGAAAATGGTTCTCTAGGAATAATAGGAATAATAATATTTCAATATTCCAAACAAAGCTGTTTCGATGTGCACAATACGCTATTGTATAAAAGTCACTTTCTTAATTTTATTAAATAAAATATAATAATAATAGTATAACTTGTATGTATAGTTTTATATATAAAAAAAATAATGGATTTTGATCATGTAAATATATGGACCGATAACAGAAAGAGAGGTCCGAGGATTATTATTGTTAGAAAGAGATGAAGCATAGTTTACGAATCCCATGGAAAAAGCAAATTTTGTCATGGAGTATAAAAACAAAATATTGTATACCAAGTTCAAAACATAGACATATAATAAGTGTATAGTTATATTATGTCTATCGTTTAAAATGGTTTAAGTTTCATAAATTTAGAGGTTTAAAATTCCCATAGTACTTTCCATAGAGTAAGATATATATTACCGTATTACTATTACATGAAACACGTACCTAGCTTAGTTTTTTATCGTTTGAATTTTGAAAATAATAGTTAATAATTATATGTGTTATACACTGTTTAGATACTGCAGTATATCATATTATTATCATTTATATTTATATTTAGTTTTACTTATTAATACACTTATCGGACATGTACTTGATATTTCCATATAACTTGGTAAGTCTATGATAATATTAATAATATTAGTATTATATTCCATGACTTTAATTTGTTTTTTCCATGGGATTCGTAAACTAAACTCCATCTCTTTCCATAGACATATAAAATATATGTCTATGTCTCTTTCTAACAATGATATATGGATATATGGGGGACTAAGTCCATATTTTTGTATCTATTATATTATATGTCTATTTTTGATCATTTTTAATGATCAGAATTATATTAAACATATGGAAAGAAAAATGTATCAAACAACATTTTCCAAATGTTAAAGAAATGCAAAAAACACAACTCTCATTTATTTATTAAATTTCTATACTTATTATTGCATTTACGATTACCTATATTTATTAGTGAATAATATGTTGGGAATATCATTTCATATATAATGGTGTATACGATTTGTAATTCAAATAAATATTTATTAAATTATAAAATAATTTAAATCGAATTTATCGCTTATGACAGGTTTACTGAGTAGGTACTTTTGGTTTATACCTGGCGTTTAGCACAGTTTTTTTTCTTAATAAATGCCAGAACTTACCTAAATGACAACTAATATAATTATTGAGATATGTACCATTTAGGGACAAAACATTTTGGCATTATTATCATTTACGTGATAATATAAATTGTTTAAGTTATTTGACCTTCCCTATTAATTAATGTCGTTTATAGCAGAATTTTCAAAATGTAATAAACAGCTGTGAAATTATCGTAGGGGCATTACCATTAAATGTATTTATGTGGATTTTTATTGTCTATACTATACTCTATTATCTATACCATGATATATAGTTAATGTCGTTTACGACAAAATGTCTTTTAACACCTACCTTTTACCTTTTCACCGTTGAATTAGGTAGTTATTGTTATAGTTATAGTTATTAGTTTTAGTAAAATATTGAGGAAGTTATATTTTATAATATATTAATATTAAACCCAAGTAAAAAGTTTAAATAACCTAATTATTTTGTTTACTATTTTCTACGTTATAATCATTAGGTATATTTATATTTTGTATTATTGATTGCATTTATAGTTACAACTATTTTAAATATACACGAATATAGTATACAGAAACTAATTTCTTATTATATAACACGTAGGCAATTAAGCATATATTTTATACATTTTTCAGATAAAGAACATTAGCGAAATCTAGTATTTATCAACTCTTCTTTAAATTTCCTAAAAAATATAAAAGTATAAACTATAAAGTATATTCATAATTCATAACTATTAGAATTATTATTATCAGAAGGTATAAATAGTTGGTAGTACCTATTATTTTATTACCTATATATTAACTATATACGCGTCATAGATAGATTATAGTATAAAATACTTACTTCATAAAATATAATATGTGCTCTTGAAAATACACAATAACCTAATATTAATTTCCGTTTACCTATATTAATTGCATAAATTAAGTAATATCAAAATATTATAAGGACATTATTTTAAACCTAATCATTATTATCAAAATTCGTATAATATTTAAGACTCCAAGCGGAACGAAGAATAATACGTATTTAGTATTTTACAATGATGATAATATTATGTCCGTTTTTAAAATTTTTTATTGTATGTAATCACTTATTTTCAACTTGTTGTATCAGAGCTGGTGATAAGATTAACACCCCCTGCTCAAGTTTTGATTGGAATGTATTAGCTATATTCTGAAATGTAAATCGGCGAATTAATGAGTACCAAGGTATATAACATAATAAAATTGCAGAAAATCAGATGTTAGTAAAATACGATTATATTTTATATGTGTATTTTTTATAATATTGTTTATCATTATTAATTATTCCGCTTTTCCGTGTAACTCTCTAAAAATTGATACCCGGGGCAAATGCCCAATTCGCCTCTCTTAATGCGCCCCTAAATATACAATAATAATAATAAATTTATCTTATTTATTAAAGCACGCTTAGTATATAAATAATATAAAACCCAATCAATAAAAATGTACACAAAGTTATCATCTTCAGTGAAAAACACAAACGCTTAGTACTAATTTTTATTTAACAATAGTCTACTGTGTAGACTATAATATTATAATTTTTATGTAGACACTAAGTAGGTACAAACACGTATACAGGGGTAGAGGGGTGGTTTAACCCCTCAAACCGAATTTTTCATTAAATATAATATAGATAGTGTTTTTAAATATAAAGTTTTCTAAAAAAAGTAATTTATATATATACAATACTATATCTATATAGATGTATTTTTTGGCTAACCCATCCCCTTCCGCAGAAAAAAAAATATTTTGCGTACGTGCCTGGGTAAGTATACTACAAATAACGGATGATACATAATTTCAAATGAATAGTCACATAATGGTTTTTTTATCCGATGAAGGCACTTAAAAATCTATTAAAAATTAATCGAATGAACATGTTGCAGTTTTATTACATTTTTTTTTTTTTTCAAAATTACAAATACTGTTCAAATTTAGTCATTATATAACCGATTTAAATAATAAAAAAATAATTTTTTAGAAAAATCATAAAAATTACCATAAAAGGTTATTTGAAAATGTGCATAAGGTTGAGCGCAAGCTCATACTGCAGTACCTCAAAAAAAGCTTTAATATTAAATATTGGATAATATTATAACGACTAACTTTCCAATTAAATACCATGAGCTATATACGTCGCTTAAAGTGCAACATCACATATCTAATATTTGAAGTTTTACAGGAGAATCAAAAAACATTACCGCTCATTTCATTTATTTGGTTTTGACAACAATACCTAATATCACGTAATGAATTAGATACATTATTATGTTGATACTATTACCTGTACCTAATTGGTATTATAATTTTTATTAATAAAACACTATAACTAATAATCTGACAAATATGTTCTTTAATAAGTCAATTCTCGGAAATATAAGTACTTGTTTTATTAATATATTGACAATAATCTTATTTTGTCAAATTTTTAGGTACGTGCTGTCGCACATTAAGCGAAGATTAGATACCATTATATGTATATATCTGGAACAATTTTATCATTATTAAACACCCTTTTACATTTTAGAAGGTTGCAATCATTAATAAATAATAATAATCATTAATAAATAATCATCTAATAGTGAAAATATATCTTTAGAAAAGTTAAACATTCAATTATCAAATATATATTATTCATCATTATTTATCAAATAAATATTCAAATATATTTAATTATTAATATTAAATAATATTAAAATTAATATTATTTACTAGGTACACTACATTACATATTGATATCATATATTTTGAAAATTGATATTTTTAGCAATTTAAAAATTATTATAGTATTTAAATTGAATATAAAAATAAATATAAATAAATATAAATAAATAAATAATAAAATATATATAATAAAAATAAAAATTAAAAATTTATTAATTCGAAAAATTTAATACTCTGATAAAAATAAAAATAAATATATATTATAATAAATAACAATATATATATAAATATACATTATTATAAAAAAATAATATGTGCCGAGAATACTCAAAAAAAGATATCCTTTAAGTAACAACTATTTTCCACCGTCATTGATCATCAGCAGGAGGTACGCACAAATACCTGTGATCAGTGGTCGAGAAAAATAGTTATTTAGAATAAATACTTAAGCACTAGTAGACGTATTTTAATATTTTTTTACATTGAATAGATATTAACTTAAATTTTTTATTCCATTGTACCAAATAAAATACCATCCGTTGTATAAAAGATCTTCAACTTTAATTTATGCCCGCGATGAATAATCTGTAGTTTCATAATTTTCATGTGTTCGGATCCATATGTTAATGCTTTTCGTTTGCCGTCTTATGACTATTGCGCCTTGTGGTTTGCGTTTTATGTTGTCGAGTTATCGAGCGTTAGTTCTGATGAATGGCACTTAGGGCGCTTTTTCTGGACTAATTTATTGGACGAGTAACTTATCTATAGTATTTTTTTATCTATGACGATCAAGTTATACAAGAATAATAAAAAAACAAAAAAGAAATACAAACAAATATGCAAATTAATAAACATAGTTTATAGCATTTACTAATAATAAGAAACAAATTAGTAAACGATGACTAGTAACATAGATATATTAAAACAGCCGTTAGAAAGTATGTATCTTTATCTAATGTGTATTAGTAAATATCATTATCTTTAAAATATTATTTGCTGATATTTTAAATAACAATAATGAAAAAATTTTCTTTAAGAGTAATAATAATTCAATTAAAACCATAAATAACAAATTCAAAAAATGTAAAATGAATTTTCTATCAATTAGATATGATAAATATGATACCTGTATGGCATTTATAGGCTTATGTAGCTGCAATACATTGTATATCGGAAAAATTAGTAGAAGTTTCAAAATTTGATACAAAGAACATATTTCAGAAACAAAAAAATCTTCTCTTAAATCTAATTTTGCTAAGCACGTCTTAGAATATAATCATAACATACGAATATATTTCAATATAGAGAAGATTTAATAATATTAAATAACCAAAAACACGTGTACGTTAATTCATTATTAGAAGAATTACCCGTTTATAATAAAGTAAAATATAATAGTTTTAATAATATTTCAAATATACAAACAATACAAACATATTTTAAAGATAATATTTATCTATACATATAAGACAGTGATACATAATTGTATAACAGCTGTTTCAATATATCTATATTACTAATCATCGTTTAACCATTTGTTTCCTATTATTAGTGTAATAGTATATTTTATCTATTATGTTATTAATAATTTTAATGTTATTTTTATTTTAATTTAACGTGATGATGACTTAACGTCCACTCAAACCAGAACGGCAACGGCAACGGTAGTGGCATCGAAAGTTTTGCAGTAACGGAGCTGAATAAATACCGCTTGACCGTACAAACCAAAGCGAAATATTATAACGAAAATTGGGCGATAGTGAACTTATTACAAACATATTTTTATTATTATTATTATTTATTTATTTTTTTAATTCAACATGGACACATATTCAAATATTATGATGAGGTATTATTATTAGCATCTTTAAGTGAAGATGAAGAACGTGAAAAGTAAGATTTATAGGTATTATTATTTAACTAAAATATATTAAATTTTATATTTTCTAATATAAAATATATTTAAATAAATATATGTTATTCAAGCAATATAAAAATAAGAAAATTAGTTCATAAGATTAATACCGAGAGAAAAATATTGGGTGAATTTAGTACCTTAATGCCTCAAATTCAAAATGATCCAAAACGATTTTTAATGTATTTTCGAATGACGTTTAATACAACGGCTGCATATTATTTTTATATATATTATTCTTCTGTCCGTGTGTATTCAAACTCCTCCTAAACGGCTGGACAGATTTTTATCAAATTTTTTGTATGTGTTAGAGTAGGTCCTTGGATGGTTTGGATTCACAATTGGATCCGGTAGTGGCATTTAAGATTTTACATAACCAACATAACATATATCTCCAAAATTTCAACCCCCCCCCCCCAATATTTTTTAAAATTAAAAAAATCATAAGTTCATGAGTAATTGACCATTAAAACCTTCGGAGAAGTTTATGAATAATTCGCTTTCTGCAGAAGTTTGTGCATAATATGTGGCATTGATGTCGAATTCTGTAGTATTTGTAAATATATAAAATATTTTTTTTAATTTTATTAAAATGGATTAAGCAAATAAAATATGTAAAATACTAAACACTAGGACAAACGAAGTTACATAAAATTGCCATATTGTACCTATACAAAAAATGTCTATAAAAATTTTAAAAAAATATTTAAAACAGAACAATCTAATCCGGGTAATCCAGTTAGTATATATATGTATTATTATTTTTTATAATATATATTTATTTTTATATTTAAATTAAACATTTTTAGAAATCGAATATATACCTAGGTAGATACAAATAAATGACTATTTTTTCGTATGTTCTCTATGGAAATCTGTACGGTTCTACCCCTAAAACCCGCATTTCATAAAATTTATTTAAATAAATAAATTTCAACTACCTATATACAATTAAAAACAATAAAAATTAAAAGAAGTGTTTTGTAAAATATCTCAAGATGAGATGGTGACCGCTGCAATGATGCCGATTAAAAAGTTATTTTATTTTACTACGCACGATAAAAAATATTATTTTGGATGTTTTTTTTTTTCAAAATGTTCATATATAGGTACTTATAGTAGTTAGAACTTACATATTATAATATCCGTCAGCTTGTGGCCGAAACCACCTGCACTCTAGAAAGGGCATAAGTAACCATCGTTTTTCCCTGTGTCGGCTGATGTGCAACGTTTTAGAAGGGAAACCTCTCTAGACGTTTGTGCCACAAGGGCATGCAGATTCCATCAGAACCAGATAATTTATAATTTGGACTATTTGTAACATTTTATATAGATACTAGCTGATACGAATAATTTATATATTTTATACGAATAGATATAGTAGTGTATGGGAACATCGAAAACAAAATAAACTTTTGAGAGAGATAATTCAAGTAGCTCCAGGCGATATTAAGCCATTTTACTCATATAGACTTCATACCATCATATTATTAATTTATAATACAAACGTATTATACGTTATGTAAATTCTGTGTTTTAAAATTTTAAAATAAAATAAAATTTATAACTATATACTATTAATTGTAAATATATTTTAAATATTAATTCATATTTTGGCTGTATATACTTTTCATCGCATTTTATATAGCTGCGGGACAAATTGTGTAGCCATAAATCATAACCATAAATATTATATTGTTACAGTGTTACCCATGTAAAATATAATATATAATTTAGAATGTGTAATACATTGTACGCCTACTTACAATTTACTGTTAACGTATATACTACCTATATTGGTAAAATTTCGAATTATGATAATTATATTTTCAATAATATTACATTTCGCTGCAATTAATCATAAGTAACACATATTTTCTCAATCACAATAGAAAATATAATATTGTACTGAAGTAGAGATACCAAAGTTATTTGAAATTAGTATTCAAGATATTTCCATATTAACCATTTTATTTATATTATCATTTATAATGCTTAGTGCTTATTAATAATTATATATATAAATAAAAAAAATAAAAATCAATCATACTTACTACTCATATTACATGATTAGCAATTACACCTTGAAATTTCAAAATAATACACAAATTATATTAATCACAAATAATAAATTAGTGGTAATGATTGTTAATGTGTAAAAAAAAAATATGAGTAGGTACCTACTTATTATAGAAATACATTTATTATATAAATAGTAATAGTATATATAATAGTATTTTAAACGAGGCATTCAAAAATGTTTTGTTAACAAAAAATTTTGTGGTTTTAAATATTCGCTATATACCCACTTAAATTAATTACTGAAATATATTTCAAATTAAAAGTTTGCAATAAATTAAAAATTAAAAAATAATTTGAATACTTAAGTTTTATTTATTTTGTTATTGCAGTTGGATCATTCTGTATTCTTTAGATGTTTAGACCAATAAGTGGAAGATTAGTTTACATACTTACCGATGTCGCTGATTGCAGTTTTGAATATATATGTATTAATTTATAAGTTTCTTTTCTAGATATTATGTAGGAAAAATATTTTTTCATTTTTTTCATTTACTACGCCTTAAAATTAAATTTATTTTTAAAAAAATTATATTATATTTATTAAAAAATAAATATATTATTTTATTATATATAATATACAAATGAATACCAATCTTTCGACAAAATTGAATTCGAACATCTGGAATTACTAAAAAAGATCTTTCTCTTTTAAAAGTTATATAGGTAATATATAAATTCCAAATGCTCTCTACATTTTTCTTAAATTTTCCACTTATAAACTATATATAAGTGGAAAATTTAAGAAAAATGTAGGGAGCATTTAGAATTTCTTATAATTTAGAACGATTATGGCACACACACGCTAACTTTTATTTACGTATATAACACGAGATATTGTGGATCATTGACTGATTTGTTGAATATAATGACGTACGAGTATATAGGTATTATAAAAACCAATATATAATAGAGATAACGTTGGATAATCGGGATTAGTTCTGTATGTAATTTGTATTTCAAGTTTTTTGTAAGTGTAAAATAATGTATTTCGTTTAAATGTTTTACGATATTTAGGTTAAGGTTTAATTTATTGAGAAAATAATCCCGACAAAGAGTATTAGACTATGTCCTCTTCGTTAATTATTATAATATATATATATATATATATATATATATATAGGTCATGATATCCAAAAATTAATTTAATACTGTGATAGATATATTGTACGTAGATAAAGATAGGTATGTATACTATATAGTTGATATATAAATATACAATCGTAATTAGTATATTTAGTACTATTTAATGATCGCAAATCTTAACTGAAAATGACTGTACACTCATATTTTTTCATCCATTTCTCCGACAAGCAATATAGAAAAATCAATTTTTAATACTCACAACTATTGTTTTGTTGGATTATTGATCTAACCTATATATTCCAAACAATTTTAACTTGACTTATTTGAGTTCCATTTCTTTCAATACCTTGCCAATATTTGATTTAAACACCATATATGGGTACCACTATATCGATGGTTAACCGCACAGATGTGTTAAGTGCATGTTTACGATTTTTCAGAAATCATATTTAAAGTTTTGTGAGCATGTAAAATAGTATATTTAAAACCATATTTACACTTACAAATATGTTCACTACAAATAGTATATCTTAATATAAATTACAGCATCTGTGCACAAGAAAGTATACTGATTAGTGATTATATCAAAAATGTTTATTGTATTATTATTTTATTTTTACGAAAATTGCACTTAACACATGTGTACGCCTAACCATCGATATTATAATTTATATTACATTGAAATACATATTAAATATGCATATAGGTACTCAACAAGGTTAAGCA
Organism: Pemphigus obesinymphae; assembly: GCA_025469235.1. NCBI lineage: Eukaryota > Metazoa > Arthropoda > Insecta > Hemiptera > Aphididae > Pemphigus > Pemphigus obesinymphae. The sequence goes on along the minus strand of JAIPRL010000457.1, from coordinate 79,951 downwards.
TATCAGAAATTATATGCGTATAACATATTATAATCATATTTTATACGTTTACATTCGTTTGGTATACCTATACTTTAAAATTTGCATAAATATTTTTTTGATTTTTATGGAAATGCAGAATTTCTGACCCACATCCTGTATATTGGTAAAAAATGCGTATTAATTGATTGCCATTATTATTATAACGGCGTATACCTACCTACCTATCTAATGAACACATAGCCTGTAGGAATATGTATTTTATGTGCCACGAGGAATCAGCATACACATTTACACAATAGTGAATTATAATAATTATAAGGTAGGTACAATGTGCAAAAAAATATATATTTATTATGGTGATTTTCTTTTTAAATATAGCTTTCAGCTTTGTATAATGTTGTTATTCATGAGAATATATAGGTATATATAAATGTATGTTTACAATTTTACATATAGTTGGAGAAATTAAAAAATTATTTTCAATTGCATTATAGTTGTAATTATTAAATATACCTATACACGTATACAAAACACAAATATTTAAAAATAAACGTAAATATATTACGGATTTACACAATTGTAATCACCTCAAATGCATTCCTTTATGCAACAATATATATGGATACCTACCTACCTAATTTACTCAGTCATAATAGTTTTAACTTTGTAACTAATATTAATATATCGATAATACTTTATTAATACTACTGCTACTATTGTAATATTAACGATAATTATTTATAGGTAATTAAATACAATATAATTTACATTGCATAAGGCTGGATAATGTCTAAATATTTTTAATTAATTAAATTATTAAAAATTAATGATTAATTTCAAAAATATATATTAAATTTAATCAATTAATATTAACTTAACTTTTATTTAATTTAATTTATATTTAATAAAAATATGTATTATAATGATTTTTTCTCTGCTTTATAAGATCGTATAACTATTATATTGATACAATAAAAAAAATTAAAATTTGAAAACAAATAAACATTTTCACAATTATTCCATATAGAAACTGTTGATAAATTTCTATCGTTAATACATATAAATAGGACATAACTACTTCAATTTTCAATCTATATACATAAAGTATTTAAACAAATTTTTACCCAAAAATATATATTATTTTAAAACCAATATAATAGCTATATGATAGGTACAACGGGAACTATTAGCCATTAGGTACTTATTGATTTAAGACGTGTATACCCTATATCTAATATACCTATTCTAATTATTATTGTTTCTAATAATTAATATTTTTTGGATTATTTATATGTACATTTTATTATACATTTATTGTGGAAGACAGACAACACATGAATAAATACAAATTGATTAGTAGGTGTATAATATTATAAATCGACGAATTTTCTCTAAGGAAAATCGTACTCAAAATACGGTATAAAGTACAGATTCGCAACTACTTTTGAAAAAAAAAATTATTCTGAATAGGTAAATAATACTATACCCAAGTCTGATTAATGAACTTAGGAATATCGTATAATATATACAATATCGATACAGTAGGTACAGTCTATAATAATGTGACAGATTTATTAGGTTACGTTCCGCATATAATACGTGTGCCGGTGTATATTTTGTATTCGATAGTCGCCAAAAACAAAATAATAATAACAGAAAAACAACAATCGTGATAGAATAATATAGAATATATTATATTATCGATAAGAATGTAAACAGAATTTTTAATCACATACCTAATATCATTCGTTGTTATCGGCGTGTATACCACTAATTGTTACACGATGTACGTGCGATGGATTATCTAGTAATTTAAAATCGGACTCGCGAAGAGAGGGGAAATCTAATAACACACAATTGATGTCTGGGTTGTTTGCTGTTGTGACCAAAAGGAAATTCGTGATCTCGAGGACATGGATATTGCCATATTGGTAGGTATATAATATGTAGAAGAGGTTATGTATAAAAAGTCCTTAGTAATTTTTTTTTTTCCGTAAAAATCACGATATTATAACATCCGGGGACACAATATATCCTCTATAATTAATATTACGTACAATCGAACGAAATTACTGATTTTCGATTCCCCGTTAAATATAGGTATAATATAAATTATAGCTAAATACAAGTATATATGTATATATAATGTATATAGTATATACAATACATATACTAATTAGGGTCATAGTATATAAATCCTATAGGTCATGGCTAATGTATTTTTGAGCTCTTTTCCATATAAAATGTAATTACATTTATTAATTTAAATTGCACCACTCAAACTGTAAACAACAAAACACCCGTTAATTGTTTTATTTTTACCAATTTGTATTTTTAGAAATTAATCTATCGTTGCTTTAATTTGAAATGTACCTATATATTCATACTTTTATTGTTTTAAACTTATTGACGAATTGAAAAAATATTCTCATCGCACATAACCATAATAATATAATACTAAATGGTACCTATATATATAAACGTTATTATACGCAATTAATAAACGATCAGTTTATAATTTTAATATTTTATTTTAATTTCAGTCATATCTACTTAAAATGTACACTGAACCAAATATATCTGTGATTTCAAAAAAATATAGATTAATTTAATAATATGGTTGTTAATATACGTCCAATAAAATGTTTGTTGAGTTAGAAATAAAATATTTGTTCATTTAACAGTAAAATGACAAAACGTATTATTGATTTAACAATATTTTTTATCAATGTCTTGAATAAAATTGTCTAATTGAATACAAATTTATTTGAATTAACAAATATTTTGTTAATTCAATTATAAATATTTTGCATTTCTTTCTGTCTTCTTCTTCGTAGAACAAACACCCATTTGTTAATTAAAATAGTCAATTTAAATAGAATATTTTTCAATTTATTAACATATTTTATTATAATAATAAAATCTGTATTAATTTTATAAATTATGTTGATTAAATTATAACTTATATATTTTGTTAAATTTACAAATTCAATTTATTATTGTAAACACATTTTTTATTAATTTAACAATATATACATTAAAATCATAACAATTTTATTATTATTTCAACAAATATTCGTTTGTTAACATTTGATTATTGCATGTTGTTAATTCTACCAATGATATTTAGTTCAGTGTATTTAAAACAAATTTGACTAAAATATCTTGGTTGCTTCATCGCATTCGAATATTTTAGTAATAATTATCGTTGCAACATATATATTTTATTATATTTTTTCTGTTTGTTTGAACTACGTATGATTATACCGAGTACCTATCTATAACCTATTATAATACACTATGCAAGTTCCTATTTTTGTTTTTGGACATTTGTTGATTTCCATCTGGGGATAATAGCTCTATAAAACACCGAGTCCGACAAACTGATTCACATAGTAGATACCTTTATTGTATTTTTTTATAGTTATGAATTTCAAATCGTCGGACTTTCGTAGTATTTTTCACAATTTCAATTATATTTATATTAATACGTTCGGGTAAACTTTCAAACAATTCCTGCACATATATAAAAACTCGAGAACGATAAGTCCGACTGAATTCACCTATGTAGAGTAGGTACCTACTATATTACATTACTGTGGTATTATTCAAAATTTTTATGATATATAATTTATGTGTGTTGTGTGAAACCCGTTGCGAGAACTGAGCGAAGCGAGGTTTGACTTTTCATAAAAATCTAAGAATAGTAAGTTTGATACATTTTTAAATTACCTATTTACTTTGTCAACCTACAACAGAAACCAGTAAACTTGTAAAGTCCAGTCCTGGTCTCTTCAAAAGAACATATTTTATTACAATTTTAGAAAATAATATAGGTAATAGTTATATTTATCATTTTATCGTGTCGTATTAATTATAAAATATTAATATGGGCAACTTAAAATGACAACTATAACTTTTAATAATCCTATAGTAGGTATTATGTAAAACCCAAAACATAATAAAATTATATGATCATTATAATAGTCTTAATACAAGGAAAAAAGACAAAAATTATAGGTAATTACGTTAAATTATTGTATAATAATAATATTTAAAGTTTACATAACCCGTAATTATTTATGTAACTATTTATGTCTTAAAGAAGAGATAAAAACTAAAATTAATCATTTATAGTATTTAAATAAATACTTTTACATATCTGATATTTTGAGGAAGCAACAACTTACAAGTAAATTAGGTCTGGATCGAAATCCGAACTAATCAGTACCTATATCTATCCCGACAGATGAAAATTCAGACAACTAACAAGTACCTACACAAATTCTGAAATGGCAAGATTTGCTGGATAAATTGTATTGGGACATTCAATTAATAAATATAAAAATAATTTCAATTAATCTAAAAATAAAATACACTTGGTAAGATCATTAATTTATCGTAACAGTAATCATATTATGGTAATTTTCAATTGTTAAATATATAGTATACCAGATTTTATTTGTGTTGTGAGTTTTGACGTACGTAGACGTACGTAGGTATGTGTCAATAGTGATTACATTTTGACGTATAGATATGTCAGTGGTCGTATTATAGGGGTCGAATTTTGGGGTCACATCAGTTCCCATTACCTTTTTTTAAGATTTAATTTGACCTACAACATGAATCATGTCATATATACGTAGTTACTTTTTAATTTTTAATTTTAATTACGAATTAAAAAATTATATAGGTAGTATGTATCTTCTTCAGTTTATTTTATTTTTCACTAATTAAATTTTAAAATAATATAGAGAAAAATCAAATTTTCCAGTAGTTTTGTGACGCGTGTAAAGGAAATTAGGTAGGTACTAAAAATGACCGAAAACTGCTATAAACTGTAAAATAATCAAGCCAATGACTTGGAATGTTCATCAAATATTTACTATTGTCTCTGAGTTCCAAAACAGGTTGAAATATATATATATATATATATATATATATATATACGAGTATATATATAAATTATGTATATTGGTTTTGGGGTTTTAGGTTTTAAAACGCTTTCGATTTTTCCTGGTTTTACCGGTTTAAAAAGCGTTTTAATTCCCTGAGCTTTTAATGACGTGATAACATTTTTAACATTGTTTACTACTTTCGAACATTTCGCACCATCAAAAAGATATTATTAAATTTGAGTAAATTGAATTTTAAAATGCTTTTCCTCTATATTTTTCAATTACTTCCATACATATAAAGGTATATATTATATTCTATAGTTCTACTCATTAAATTTTATTTATACAAAATCAACAATAGTGAATCGTAAAAGTACCATAAAAAAATTTATAGAAATTTAAAATGTTGAGTTACTACACAAATGTACTGATAATGCGATTTATACATTTTTTTTATTGTTATTTGTTTTTTATATGTGATGTATAAGTATTAGTTTTCGGGTACAGAATTGTTTTGACTAGAAATGCATTTTAGTTAGTATAAGGTACTTTTCATAGGTCACTTTTTTTTGTATTTTTAAGTGTAAGAAAAAACTGGTACCAAAAATAGTGGAAAGTTGTTATAAGTCGATAAATAATAATATTTTACCGAACTTCGATTAGAATAGTTTTTTGAATGCAATGATTTGTCCTTACGTTCAAATCTAAAATAATAATACACTATCCTGTCCCAAAAACTAAAGAGACGATCGTCAAACTTCCACCGTTTGTATCTCGATAGTTATTTTCATTTTTTTTTTTTTCTGCAAGGTAGATGAAACCGATGGATTATTTCATTGATTTAGACCTAAAAGCCTAACAAAATTAAGAATACTTAGAATTGCTCAATTTCTAATCTAAAAATATATTAAGAATCTATTGGTTTACAGAATTTTTCTAATACGTATTGTTAAAAATTGTAAAATAATGGGATTTTATTTTTGGTAATTTACTATATCATATGAAAAAATTATCTTAATACAACATATAATAAATCTTAATACATTTTCAGAATTAAAACCGGGTAGTTGTAAGTACCCTGAATTTTTGTCAGGCTTTTAGGCCTAAATCGTCGCATGAAGATCTAAAATATTTTATTTAATTTTATTTAATCACGATGACTTATACACGCGCGTGCGAACCACACAGTGGTAGCCCGTTTGCTGCACACACTAATAATATTTTACCTACCACACAACGACAATACAAACTCGCTCAGATTTTAGACGTTGCCTAAATCCCTTAAAACTGACATGTTCGCACTTTGCATGGGACTTATTAACAATGTCAGTTGGCTATAGCACCCATATATAGGCGCGGCAAGGAGGGACTTAAGAGGCTTGGCGTGGCTAAGTCCCCTCGTTGTGTCTTTTAGCCTTCGCAGGATTTTAGTATAAAAGGGCCAAGACCTTGTAGTCTAGGCGTTGGCAAGAGGGTACGGTAATTATACACGTGCAAAGGCACTAATTCAATGATTTGTACGGGACTGATTTCCCCGTGTTTTCTTGGAGCATTTCAAAGCGATTTCGGCCCGTCCGTCATTATCGAACACGATACGTCTGTATTCTCGCACCATGAAAAACATTACCGCTATTACCACTATAAAATGGGTTTTTCGAGTAGGTATACTTATATATAAACAGTGGGAACAAGTCTAGTTTACCACCCCAGTCACGAATTTCAATTTTTTTTTTTTTTTAATCGATAGTATTTTTAGTACTGATTCCAAATATGTAAAAATAAAATTGCGGAAACCAATGGTTAAAAAGTTATAGCAATTTTAAATAATTTATGTACTATCAAAAACGACATATTTTACGTTGCAATTTGGTATAAAAAAAATTGTTTTTAACAAATTCGCGAAACTTATTTCTTTTGTTTTAAAGTAACAAATGTGTTTCGGGTGTAGTTATACATGTATTAAATATACAAATTGTTTACGAAAACTAATAATCAATCTTTTAATATACTTGTGACCTATAACCTAATGGATGAACTCTCGCTACGCGAGAATGACCACTTCCTACGCCTGCCGTCTCCGGTCGCCAACCTCGAGGTCCTATGGACCTCTCGATTGGGGGCTCAGCCCCCAAACCCCCCGGGGATGATAGCAATCTAAGAGCCTAACCTAACCTAACCTTCGGGTGGACCTGCAACCTAACAGGTGAACACTCGCTACGCGAGAATGACCGCTCCCTACACCTGCCCGCTCCAGTAGCCACACTCGAGGTCCTACCCGAATCCGTTTGAAAATTTTGAAAAATCGGGGTTTTTTCAAACACAACATTATTGCAGATTCGTTATCAGCATTAAAAGTATAATAGATTAAAAAAAAAACACTTTTTATACCAAATCGCAACATAAAATATGTCGTTTTTGATAGTACAAAAATTATTTAAAATTGCTATAACTTTTTAACCATTGGTTTCCGCAATTTTATTTTTATATATTTAGAATCAGTACTTAAAATACTATCGATTAAAAAAAAAAAAAAAATCGAAATTCATGACTGGGGTGGTAAACTAGACTTTAGCCAGAAAATGACTTGGAAAAAACTCGGTAAGTACAATAGATAAAATCTTGATCTTACGGGAAATATATAACTGACTGTATTACTTACAAAGCTCCATTCAGAATAGTTTTTTTTTTAATGCAATGATATATCATTGCTTTCAAATGCAATATATTCATCAAGATTATCCTATTAGATAAGTGAAATAATTCCACTCCTTATAACACCCACTACTAGACCCTTTTTCATATGTTATTTTTTTATAACATATATTAATTTTACTTACATATCTATATATTGTTATTTTTTAAAATATAAAGGTTCTTATTCATTTTAATTTTTATAGGTAGAGTATTGAACTTTTTAATTTTAAATATATTAATAATATATTACATAGTTTTACCTTATTTATATCAACTATATTGGTTAAAAATAGGCTTCTTCAACTATACTTTGTATGAACTTCTATTTCTACTTCATTTCTTCTATTTCATATATCCATTCTAAAAAAAATAAGACAATTTTGTTATAAAAGAAATAATATTGATTTGGATATTATTCAACAACTACCAACATTTTGGTTTTGTTATAATATTAATGTCTCAGGCTTAAAATTAAATAATATATACCAAAGCATATTTTAGATTCTGAGCATAGTGAGGATATATTTGTTTAATGGCGGTTTTTTTATTTTTATTTATGTATACAATTTTATAAGTAGAAGAAATAAAGTATGAGTTTTCGGGTAAGTAGCAGTATTTGGAAAGAAAAACATTCATACTTTGTGAACGACACTTGTTTCTCTCAAATAAAACGTAAACGACATTCAAATTTTTAAGGAATTTGAACGATTTTCAGGCCATACAAATTAAATTAAAATATATTAAAATTTCACTACAAACATTATTAGATTTAAATATAATTCTTAAAAGTCCAATTTCCTTGGATTTGCTATAAAATTAAAACAATAGTTTCTATGAATCGGTAAATTTTTAGTATATATATATATATATATATATATAAGAAAAATGTATATTTTGTTAATAATTAATTAATTAAAATGAATGACTAGATGAAAGAGTTCATTTTTTTTAAAAACTTGAATGTGAATGTGTTCCTTTTAAATACATTTTAACATGAACAAATTGAATTTTTAAGTAAGTGTTCTGAACACTGGAAGATAGGGATAATTTTTAAATTTTCTAAGTAGTTTTTTAGAATGTAAAGGAAAATTGCCAAAAATTGGAAAATGAATCAGAAATTTGAAATTTACACCAAATAGTTAATATTACCTATTACTATATTACGTTAAAATGATCAAAATACAAAATCTGGTTGACTAGTTTTCAGTCATTTTTATTAAAATTTTGAAATTTGTTTTGTATTTCATGCAGGTACTCAAGTTTAAAATTTTCAGATAAAATATTTCTGATGAAAAATAAATTGTATTTGGTAACTTAAAGGAGGATCTTAATGTAAAAATATATTCTTCAATTTTTGAAGCTGAAGTTGATTAGTTTTGGTATCTTATAGGTTACTATCACCTTATAACACCTATTAGCATTGAAACTTTAAATGCAATTTTTTTCAAAATATAAATTTTCAAAGTGACGTGCATGGTTGAGAGAAAAGTATTTAAGTGATGGACTCGATGTTTACATTTTCTATGAAATTATCTCACTCTTCTAAAAAAACTAAAAGTTTGATAATTATTTTATATTAATACACCTTTTTTGTATTACCGTAGTTTATTTATTTAAATATACTATACCAAATACCTACTTAAAAATTATTCATTTGTTTTCCATTTCCATCAAACCACGTCTCCGACAAGACACAACTTTTAGATAAGTTTAAGCTGATACTTTTGTATTTAAATACCTTATAAATAATAATATATGGTCTAAATTTCCAAAATATTGATTTTATATTTTGATCAAAATTGTTGAAAGTTTATATACCTAATTAAACTTTTTGCACCAAAACTAAAACTACTGAAAATAAAAAAAAAAACTTGTAATATATATCTGAAAATAATACTATCCATTGCTCAAAATAGTTTTAATAAAAGAAATGATAATCATTGCTTTCAAATGCAATACTTCTACCACTAGTTATCCTATCTGACGAGTGATAATATGTTTAAATATTACATTTGCGCTTACTGAAAAATGTAATTATTATTAATTTTAGTTTTCTTCAAAACTGTCATATCTTAAAGATACCCGTATCAGTTTTATTAGAAATGCCAAAAAAGTGTATGCATACATAATCATAAAGAATATATAATTGTAAAACCAATACAAAATCTTAGAAAGAACATATTTGAAATTTATAGTAGTTACTTATCTATCTATAATAAAATAAAATATAAGTATTTGACTAAAAAAATAAGAAAGGCTTATTCAAAATACTGATAATGTCTGGTCATTTCTAAAAGGACAATTAAATTTGTCTTATTGTTAAACAGAATATCTGATCATTTTTTCTTTAAAAAACATCAAAACATGAACTTTGTAAACCTATTCTTACAATATAAATATATGTAAATTAATATTATAGGAACTTTTGATAAATAGGCATAGGTAGGTAATATTATGTATCATACAATTATTAATTTATATAGGTACTTTCTACTTTTTTAAACACGAAAATAGGTAAAATAATATTAGTCCATAAAAATAAAAATGTAAAGTAAATTATACAACAAAAATAATAAAACAACAGACTAGTATTAAAATAACTAATAAGTAATAGGTAATCTAATCTATTAGGTACATATTTACATTGATTGGTTTAGATTTTAAAGCTTAGGCAATAATGTGATGTATAGCTTACTAAAATATTCTGCACTAATGTTGCCGTCAAATTGAATTTAAAAACTTTTAAACAAGTAAAATATTAAAGAATTACAAATATGTAAAAAATTAAAATTAACAGGTTCTTCAATAAAAAAACCTTTTACATACAATACTAAAGTTAGAGTAAAAGACAAAAAAGTGTTAAAATGAAATAAAATATAATAGCTGGTTCATGGTTGTAGTGGTATAATATGACATCATTTTACCATGATTCGGGTTCTGTGTCCTTATCAACTAATATATATAATCAAAATATAGATATCGATTGTTAATATAATTTAAAATGTTTTCTATAAACTAATAAATATAAAATATAACCTATTATTATTATTAGTAGTATTATATTACGAATATTACATATTTTTCTTTATACAATTTTTTTTTATTATTATTATATTTTATTTAAAAATATTAATAATCCAACAACACAACAATCGATACGTAATTTTTTGGTTTAAACCACGGCTATAGATACTATAGTATTAGCTATGGTTTTAACCATAGCATACCAAGAACTACAACACATTCGGTAGTCGGTAAAAAACTACGAAATAATTTTGTTTAATCTTTGTGTTAAGTACAACTGACTGGTGACTACCATAGAACAATATACAACTGTGGTTTGTATCTCGTAATCCTCGATTCCTCCGTATACAGATTTGTGCTCTCTCGTCCGTGGTTTTGGTCTTGTAGGTATGTGTTTATAATTTTAAATCGTACAAAAGTAACTACACGCCTTATGTATCTGTGTACATAACGTTTGTATGATCTTCGGTACGACAATACGCCGTATGGTAACTGCGAGTGTTACTAAGTATTGAATATATTGACTATATTGTATTAATATAACAATTTGTAATTTTATGTATGTACCAAATTATAATCGACAACAATTTTGTAGATATACAATAGTTCATTCTAATATTGCATCCGTATGTATTGGATATAAGACATAAGTTAAAGGTAATGTTTGAGTGTTTTTAGATTCTATTAGTAGGTATCTTAATTAATCTATTAATTAAAGTGTCTGCATACTCTATACTAGCTTTTCTCAACCTACCGCCAACAAATTGTTTTTACTCGGTAAAAAGTTCAACTACAGGGCTTAAGGAGTGGTCTGAGATTTCAAAAATAAATAATTTTACTTTGTTTATTTTTAATTTTAGTAGTATAAGAAGAAGAAAAGTAAGTTAAATGTATTGTGTCACATTTATATACAAAGGTTAAGAATCACTGCTCTATACCATATTAATTAGAATTTAGATTTTATGGTTGAATTTAGCAATGACCCATAACGGCATAACATTACAAGATTACAAAGATATGTTCCTATTGTCGTAGTATATTTTTTGTCGATAAATTGATAGTTAATCTCATATGATAATAAAATACTATGACTACCTATTGATAAGATGGTTGAACATAGCAGTATTGAAATATATAACATAGAAAACATCATCTAGGTAATTTAATTGAGAATTCAATATTACCTACAGTCTATAAATATAGATACCTACATGAAATAGTGTAATGGGAATCAAATGCCTATCTGTTTTGTATCTCTCTCTCCTTATTTACATTGATCTAAATATTTACTTTGTCTTATACTATAGCCTGATTAATAATATTCATTAGAGATTATGGTTATACATTTTTGTAAAATTTATTATATCTACATACATCAAATATATTCATATTAATAGACATAAATATTTTCTAATAAAGAAACCCGATAACAATACTTACAAAATATGATTTGCCAAAAAAATTCTGGTCATCGATTTGTATATGAATCTTGATATATATGAATGAGGTAGGTATACACAATAAGTTGTACTCAAAAAGAGTTTCCCCAAAAGTTATCGCAATGAAGATTATAAATTATAATATAATTGTTATAATCTTCATGGATTGGCATGTTGATCTGAAACTGTAGTAGGCAAATCAATACAGGGTATAAAGATCACCATCTCAGATTTTTCTTAGAACACATTTGTAGTATTCATATAGATATTACAGTTATATTAATTTTCAAAAAATAGACAGACACAAATTTTTTTGAATTGCTGTAGAAACTCTCCTAATTGTGATAGAAAGCTGAGAAAGGTGTCATTTTATAGCATTATTCATACCCTTTCCTATGATATATATTATATGGGTTAAAATAAAAAAAAATTTATTACAAATATATACCAACACATATATTTATTTAATACTTTAATTCAAATTCCCATTGTCATCCCATTTTAAAATTCTTGGAAAGAATCTAAACCATAATGTTAATAACAAAAAACTATATATTATAATAATGATTTTCAAAATGACATTTCTTGATATGAAATCAGCATAAAATGTGTCATTTAAGATAATACATCAAAAATAATTTTTCTATACAAGAACCTATTGTTCATTCCATTTTTATATTTTGCCAGACTATTTACAAGTATATTAGCTGTTCTTGGAATTAATTTGAAAATTTACTTTTTCAAAAATTAAAAATGAATTATTGATTTAAATTTAAATTTAAAACAAATGATTTCAACCCATATAGTGTTGTATATCATAGGAAATGGTATGAAAAATGCTATAAAATGACCTCTCCCAGTTCTCTATATCAATTAGGAGAGTTACAATTTAAAAATTTTTTACATTCTATGTATAATATTAACATATTTTGTGACAGGTATAGTACCTCAATATAATAATATATTGAGGTTTGATACTATGGTGTTCTCATATTCAATTCTAAATTCTGAATACTCGGAGATTAAATGCAATCAGAAGTATTGACTAAAATTAATGTATTTATGAAAAAGATTATATTTATACCTTAATATACTCTAATGTAAATTTTACATGGTTTAACTATTATTTATTGAATTGATATTGAATATTATGTGTAGGTAATGAAATATATAATATAATGAAAAATTAATTATAAAAATATATTTTAGATTGATAAAGTATTTTTGGAAAATGGATAGAGGTGAAAGAGGGATGAGAAGAACTAGAGGTGGCCGTCCATTTAATAGAGGTTTTTATCGAGGCAGAAGAGGAATTCGACGTCCAATGGGAAGTAGGCCTAGAACATCCAGTTCTAGGGACAAGTATGAATCATCATACAATGATAACGATCGAAGTGATTCACACGAAGAAAAGTCTTGGGATTCTCCAACAGGCACAGATAAAAATTCTTTAAAAGAAAAACGTGATGGAGATGACAGTTCGCCAATTAGTAGAAGTAAATGGGATAAAGATGAAGACACTAGTGAAAAAAATGATGAACGATACTCTGATAAAAAAGATCATTATGATTCAAAGTATTATAGACGACCAACTGGACATCCATATAGAGGTCAAAGGCGACCATACCAAAATAACTATTGGGATAGAAGTGATCGTGGAAGACACCATTCACCACAAAGTCAATATCGTGTAAGACCCTATCATTCTCCTTCTAGACATCGACGTTATTCACGTTCTCCTGATAGACGTCGTTCCCCCAGTAGATATCGTTCACGTTCACCAAGTAGACCCAGACGATATTCTCCAAAAAAAAGATCGCCCAAAAGAAGATCTCAATCGCGACGACCCAGATCACCTATCGAACATGGACAGTCCATAGAAAAAAGTCAAAGCATTAAAAGTAATTCTGATGGCGAAAATAATTCTGATGATTTTGTTGAAAAATTAAAAGCTAAAAGTTCTAAGACACCTGGTAGAGTTGAGTATACAAAGAAAAGTGATGATGATGATTATTGGATGGAGGCTGATAAAAATGATAATAAAGAAACAAAAAAGTCAAATCGGGCTGACTATTCCTCTAAAGGTTCTAAAACTCCAGGTCGACCAGAACATTCTAGTAACGATAAAGAAGAATACTGGGTAAAGTCTCAAACATCTAAGCCTTTAACAAAAAATGTGTATTCTAATAGTTGGGATGATTCTCCTATTCGAGAAAAATCTGTTCCTAAAGTACCGAAAACCCCTGGTAGAAAAGATTATTCAACTAAAGATAGTGATGATTACTGGATAAATTCTTCATCTAATGAATCGAAAATAGATCGTACGTCTAACGATGTATATTCAAAAAAAGCTATGAAAAAGGATTCCACAACCATGTATGTACAAGAATTAAGTTCATCTGATTCTGAACCAAAAACAACAAAGAGAAGTAGATCTATGTCATTAACAAATTCTGACAAAAGTGATACTCCACCATTAAATGTGGAACAGCCCAATAAATTAGGAACTCGTCATCCTCAAGCCCCTTCTAGGGTGTCAAACACAGTTTTAAAAGAACCTCCACCCCCTTCAATACCTACTACACCCAGTGTACCAGCATATAATTCACAATGGCCAGGAATTCAAAATGCTTCCACTCCATATTCTTCAACAACAAACTATGCACCACAAGCTTCACAATTCACAGGGTATCAACAACGACAACAAGCTCCTGTAAGTATCTGATATAAATATGTATATATTTTTCTAAATACAGCTTTATTTTAATTTAATTTAAAATATACTTACAAATTAAAAATAGCTATAAATTATTATACAAATCATGATCATGTTATATATATTATTACAAAATATCCATTTAGGTAGGCAATTCAAAAATACTCTTTAATTTCTAATAATTTAAATCACTATATTAATTATAAAAGATTATTTCATTTTATGTGGGTAAAATAAAGAATAATACATTCTACTGAAACCAAATATTTCAAAGGTCTCTTATGCATATATTTTAGTTATGAAGTGATCAAGACCATGGTAGTTTTTCTGTATTTCTAACGGAATAAAATATTATAATATATTACAAATATATATTACCTATATAACAAATTACAACACATTATATTTTCACAAATGATATTTTTTGTGGAGTTACATTTTTTAGTTACAATTCTGTATATTTCAATATGTGGGCTAATAAATAAGTTAAGTTGGTAAATTATAGTATAGTAAAGTATGTGAATTATTACATTTTCATTAATTTAAATCCTTGTATAATATGAGTAATATTCCGTGTGATGTACTTACATTATATTTGTATATACTATTATATTAATGCAATTATTTATAACCACAGAATAAGTTTAACTTATTCTATGCTATAATAATATAGGTATGTGTAATTGTTCAATATCTGATTGAGATTTTTGGCTATCAATAAAAATGAAAAAACACAAATAACTTGTGTACATTATATAGTATATACAGTATTTGAAAACACATACAACAATTAATTGTAATCTTAATTTGCCTTAATTTTACCAATTAGCTTGTTAGATTATATGTGACAACTGTGCCATAACGTGTAAAGCTAATAGAAAGAAGATAGTGTGTTATGCACTGTAAAAGTTTTAGTCAACTTTCCATTAATTTTTTTTGCTGCATACATATATTTATATAAAGGATCTAAATTATAGATTTAAATGGGTATTCATTATTTTCCACGATCAAAATATTCTTTTATATATAGTTTATATATATTAGTATTCACTATAATTTATATTGGTCATATTTTCTGATAGGTACAAATTAAATTGGCTAATGTTCCCTTTTCAGTGGCATCTATCCGATGGTTCATAATTAGGTTGATGCTAGAGTAATCAATGATAATGATTACATGACTAATTAATATTAGTAAGATATAGAATTTGAAAGAAATCATAAGCCAAAAAGATTTTAGGAATGATGCATATTTAGCCGATATGTTTTTGGGTATAAAGTTTTCTGATAACAAACTCGTACTAGTTATTACTTGAGAGAAGTATATAAATAATAATATAGTAATGATAACTAGGTATATATTACTTTATATATAATTAAATATGTACCAAAAACACCATAATTTAAATTCTGAGTAGCATAATTTTGCTATATGTGCCTGTTAGACAGGCAGAGGTAGCAAATATAGGTGTACAGCACCAGATAGTAGGGAAGCTTCTGGCCCACCAAGTTTTACAATTTCTATCGACCCATTAAGAGTTTTTGATCCTTGGACAAAACATTGAATATGCCTACTAAAAATCTTCCAAATTTCATTTTGTGCTCTTATATTTTTTGCTACACATTACTTATTGGCCCAAATATCGCTAGTTGAACTCAGTAACTCGCTGGGCCTGTAGGTGAAGTGTTTTCTTAACCATTTTGATTGGTAAAATATTAATTTATCATTTTGAATTTTTGTTACAAAATGGTGCATTAGACTCATTTTGATATTACAAAATATTTACATATTATTTATGTATAAAAAATATCTTCAATTTTATATGACTAAAGATTATAAATTTAAAAAATAGAATTTTGTTACAGGAAGTTCACTATTTTTACAATACTTTATGTTTGCCTTACGTTACCATGCTTGATAATAAAAATAAAAACCTCCCTCTATCGACTGTTATTTTTTTTTTATATTACAGTTGAAAATTAAGAAAAATGTATGAATAGAAAATATTTTATCACTTGTTTTTATTTATGCGAAATTATAACATTTTTTCCAGGTGATGCATAATATTTTAAAAAATATGAAAATTGAGTGCATTTAAAGCTAAAAATATAAAAATAAAATATTTTGAAAAATCTCCATAATCGTCAATTCATATTGTGTTGTCACGCTTTTATCCGAGATTACCTTGCAATGCTTACATTGTTTTAAACTCCATCTCCTCTACATAAAATAATCAATGAATTTGTTCCCTCCACTTTTATAGGTTATGTTCTTCTCTATTCCAAAATAAATTAACAATATAAGTAGGTGTGAAATAGTATGTGTTGTTTTATGATGTTTATATTTATATATATAGTTATATATTATATATAACTACTTTAAACAATAAATCATAATTATTGATATTAAAGTATTAAAATATATCAAATAAATATGTTTGATAATTCTTAAAATGTAAGCATTTTTGTATTTTTTTTTTCTTTATAAGGGTGAACGGCATCAAATGAATGGTGCCCTGGTGGAAGCCACACCAAATACACCTGCTAATTGTGTCACTGTATGTATTCTATAGTATGAAAGAAAAAATTACTATTAATTAAACTATATAACATATATTAGGGCAGCTCTTATTTTTGAACTTTTATATTTTGATTTTTTTCATTCCCTCATTTTATTTATTATTATACGAATGTAATTTGAGTTAAATTTGGCCATGATTACTCACCTCCTTTACGTACCACATGAGGGTTGAACATTTACACAAAAAGGTAGTTTTATCGGTTTTAGAATTTCATTAAAATACATTAGCACTTAATGTAAAAATGTATAGCACTAAAATTATAAATCATAATATTATGAATAAAAAATGTATTTATATAATTTTTCATAAATCTATTATTTCTAAATATTTTATATTTTTAATTTTAGCAAAATTAACTTTTATACCTAAATATATTTGACAAACTGTTAATGATACAATAAAATATCTTTCATAAAAAGTATTAAATAAAAGTTCCATTAGATCGTACATACTAATTATATATAAATAAAATATAAGAACCCAATTTCTACAAAATTATTTGTTTTTATTTCTACAAATACGTATTTATTTTGTATAGTTTTTTATTCAACACTGAAGATGGAAATACATTTTATCTCCGAAATACGTATTTGTTGAGATAAAACAAATTATTTTATAGAAATTAGGTTTTTATATTTTATTTAAATAATTCTACAAATTACTCAATTCCACAAAAAAAAAAAATATATATATAGGTATAAATACTTATTTTTAACAAAAAAAAAAATTATATTGCAATTTTCGAATAATAGATTGAGTATATATATATAGAGTTAGAAACATTGTATATAGAAAGGAATATAATAAAAATTATTAAGAAGACACTCTTGCCGTCTATATTGGAACAAAAACCAATAGGAAGATCTAAAAATGAAATTGGAGGTTGTAGTTGAAAAAGATGTTTTGGGAGATAGATTAGATTGGTTTGGAAAAATCTAGTAATGTAGAGAGAACTGGAGTATTGGTTGTGAGATTAGATGGTCTTAGAGGCTACAAAACCCAAGAAAAATAATATACCTACTAGTAGTTTATAATCAATGCTAATACTTAATAGTTTAATAATTCTTGATTTTTTATATAATATATGGACCTTTTTTCAAAGTTATATTTATGTATTAAGAGAATGTATAAAATTAACGCATTCATAAATATTTATGAATACCTATATAAAATAATAAGCTTTTTATTAAAATTATTTACTTAGATATACTTCATTATATATTAAATTAATAGGTTCAAAATGCTCAATGGTATCAACCTGGTTACCAGCAATATGGAACACCATTCCAACAATTTCAACAATATGATCAAAAACCTGTTGCTTTTAATCCAGTTCATTCTAATCTTGAACCAGTTGAAGTAAATATTACTTTAAAAAAATTAAACTGATATTATACTTATAAATAATGTGATTATTTATTTTTACAGGGTTATCAATCTACCAGTCAAGGATTGTATAATATAGATTTAAAACAAGTTGTAGATATAACAAAGCCCCCTCCAAATATTACATCAATTAGCACAGGTATACCATTTATATTTTGAATAAAACTTATGTAATTCATTTTTACAGATTTATTTATCAAAATACAAAATTATGTTAATTTTTATTTGTTCTTTTATCATATCTTCATTAAGTGTTCATTTTTTCAATTTTAATTTTAACATTTAATAATATAATGATTTATGTGGTTTTTATATTCTTTAGTGATATATATATATATATTTTTTTTTTTTTTTTTTTTTATCTATAATTACTATAACTATAATTCCAGCAATTTCTACATCTGAATTACAAATTTAAGTATCTTTTTTTTATTGCATATGACTATCGACTTTTTAAGTAATAATAGAAATTATTAAAAATAAATTTAGCATTTGTGTAACTATATTGTCTATTTAAAAATTTTGGTTTTAGTATCAGATACACAACATAAGAGTTCACAGGATAGCATTTTTGAAATGCAGCGTGAAACATATACTACCAAACTTTTTAGTTTAAAAAAAGAACTTGAGACATTACAAATACAGTATGACAAATTTAAGACTGATAATTCTGATGGTCGCCATAATAACGAATTGAAAAAAAATAGAAAGGCACAGGTATTATTTAATTTATTTAATTGACTTGTTTTAAATATAATTTGTAATATTAATTAATAAAAAATAAAAAATTAGGTAATTAAATTAAAAATATGATTGATATTATCTTAATGTGTTATAGGATGATGTAAATGGAAAAATTAAGGGTGTAAATAATATTCTTGAAGTATTAAACACAATGATTCCAAAAGACTCTTTAAAAGAAATTAATAAAGTTGAACCAAAGAAATTAGTAATTACATTAATATAGTATATTATTTTAATATAATATTTAAGTAACTTATTGAATTTCAGACAACAGAATCTGAGTATGTAAAAACTCCAATAGAAACATTACAACAACAAGAAGTTACAACTATACATAAACATCGACATCGTAGTACTTCATCATCTTCAGAAGAATTAAAAAAAAAAAGGAATAAATCTATTAAATTGAAAAAAGCTTCTAAAGTACAAAATTCAGATGATGAAACTGATTCCAAGAAATCGTACAAATCAAAAGAGTTGATTGATACTAATAAAAAAAAAAATCGTGCCGAGAAGTTACCTCAGTTTAATTATGTTTATTGTGATTCTTGTATTCATTGGTGTCAACCTTGTAATATTTTCCCAAAAACTGCAAAAGAATATTTAGCACATTTGCACAGTGAATCACACAAAACAACTCTTGAGGTTAATATATATGACGTGTATTATATTTATATTTAATTTTGATTTTTTTAAATAATTATAGGAATTGAATACAGTTGAATTACCTTGGCATGATACTCAGACAGAGCCTACACAGCCTGAGAAAAATCCTGAGCTACCTACTAAACGAGTACCTATAAAAGGTAAGTATTTTTTAATATTTTCCTAACATGATGCATTATAATATATGTGGAATTCATAAATAATGTGAATTTTTTTATAATTAGTTTTAAACTTTTAATCAGACTATTTGTTGTTTGTTATATTTATAATTTTAATAATTTTTTTTCTTGCTTTCTAGGCCATTAAGGCTCTTTGCAGCTTTCACTAAGTCCCTTCATTTATCACTGTTCATTGTATTATCGAATTTCACTATTCTGTCTACTATTATTAAGTTTTAATTTACTCAAATACTTTATCTTGCTATTGTTGCTAAGTAGTAGTAGAGACCAGTTGGTTTGTTGATAGTAACATTTAACTTTATGTTTCTTATACAGTACTTCCAAATCTGTTGTTTCATTTTTTGTATTGTCCAGTAATTTCATTGATCACAGTTACATATGTTTTTCTCAACACCTTCCTCTCAAAATTTAATAAATTTTCCTCATCTTGAGTCGTAGACCACATTTTGCAAGCATATATATGGATATTGGCTATAGTCCATAAGGACGCTATATACAGTTTTTTCCTTGGTCGCTCTAAATAATATTAGTGAATTTAATAGTTTATTCAAGGAAAAATATGCCCGACTTCAACTTAAGTTTAACTTTGTTATACATATCATTCTTACAATTAATGTTTACTCCTAAGAATATTTAAAATCATCAACTTGTTCAAAGTAAGGCTTTAAAGTTTAAACCAAAATTACTTTTTTCGGTTTTAATGTTTTTCAGTGTCTTTGGTATTTTATGGGGTCATATACATTTATTAGTGTTAAAAAAATTAACAATTTTTTTCTAATATATTTTAAAAGGTAAATATTTTAAAAATATTTGACGTCCACAGCGAATCCAATATCTAAAATATTGTTAAACTTACACCTATTTGAACAAATCTAGTCTGGTCACTTGACATTCGCACCTACCACACACGCTAGACCGGCCAACTTTCGTTCCCGTCGTTTGACTACACCCCACCTCGTGACTGAGTGGCTACCGCACATTTTAGCTGAGACTTTTTAATACTTTAAATGCGTTTTTCTTAAAATGCTGTTATTCGAAGTGGTTGTGAATTGTCAAACCAATTGATTGACATCATTTTTGTATGTATATTCTTAATTTGATTTTGAATTGAGCTACGGAGACTTTTTTTGATACTTTACCATTTAACCATTTTTTTAAAAAAAAATGATATTGAATTTTTTTTAGTTATTTCGTAGTTTAATAATTACAGTCCTGAAAAAAATATTTAAATAAAAAATTTTAATTTTATTTTCCGACCAATTCTGCAATCTTAATCACGCCTACCGCTTTTGTCTGCAGAAAAAAAGTGCCACTGCGTGCATATTGTATATTGTGCATATTGCGCGTCCATATTTTAATTTTTTACATGATTCTTATTTTTTAATATTGTGTTTTTAAATTAAAACAATTTGAAACAATTGGCTCAATTGTTCTCTTGCAATCCACTATATTATTTGAACCCATTTTCAAGGCATAAAAACATATATGACCCTTTAAGTTATGGGTTTATTACAGTTTTCAATTTTTAAGGGTGTTTTGTTATTATTCTACAAACATAAGTATATATTATGAATAGTATAAAATATCAGTTGTAAGTTAATGTTGTATTAACATAAATAGTAAACTACGAGTCATCCTATGTTCTACATTGATAGAATTGAGACCATAACCATAGGTTATTAGTATTTTTTTACTATTAATTTTCAAGAAAGATATTATTAGGTGTTTTTAAATCGTAATATTTGAAAGTTAAATTACATATGAGCATAGACTGAGAAATCTTAAGCATTATCGGTATGTCATATCAGTATTTTATCATATCATATTATTACTGATGAACTAAATTATCAAAAAGTAAATTATTCTGATATTTTGTTTGGGAGTTTTTCAGGTTTTATAAGAAAATAAACATAATATTTGTGTTTTTCATTTCTAAGCCCGATTCAAAGATGCATGGTGTTCTTTAAGTGTAGTACCTTTAAGTCATTCTTATTTTGAGTGTATTTGTGAGCTGTTATCATATATTTTGTTTTTGTTTTATTAACTAAGTCCCATATGGCTAGATGTAATTAATTTTTATGTGATATGTATTACATCATGACGACTATTTCCCAGTATGAGTAGTATGACGATGTTAACCGTATATGTAACCTTTGTCCTTTATCCTCCTATATTTTTGAAAACTTTTTAAAGAATGAGATTAAAAAGTATTAGTGATACAGCATATCTCTCCCTGCTTTAAATCTAATTTTATTTCAATTTTTTTTTAAGAAATTGTTATTATTTTTAAAATTTTTAAAAAATTTTTAGTTAAGATAACTATCAAAATATTTAATAATAGTTAATCTATTCACTAAAGAATAAAGATACTTAATTTATTATGATTTTTGTAAAATTAAAAAATTAAAAGTTCATGTCAAAAAATATGGTAGATAAGATATTTGTTTAATAATAATATTATAATAATTGGGACCTGATAAGAATTTTAGAATTTACAAACACAATATCTAGAATGTATAATGTTTAAAAATAATTTTAAGATTAAAATAACAAAAATAAATTTGAGTGAAAACAAGAAGAAAAGAATTTCATTAAAATATAAAATTTTGTGATATCTTATTACTTTTAAGTGTATAGTATAGTACCTATATATATAATAATTAGCATTTTATTTATTTATATGTAATACAATTTTATAAAATGTATTTATTTTAAATCTTTTGTAGGTTTGGAGTTTTTTATTGGAACTAGTGCTTGGTATTGCAAGCTTTGTGACACTTGGATTGGGGATCTTCATTGTGCTTCAGCACATTTTAAATCTAAACGCCACAATGATTTATATGCAGTAATTATTTTAACATTATACTTAAATTTTCTACAAAAAACTTTTTTTTAATTATTCATTGAAAAAATATTAGTTAAATTTATATGTATTTATTATTGTGTTATTAGGAACTTATTTCAAGGGAACCAAACTGGGAAATCGATTGGCTCACAAAAAGAACTCGTGCTTTTGAAAAGTCTCTATCACAACAAGCAAATACAATGAAACATATTATAGACAAAGAAGACAAATCTAAAGATAATATTGTTGAGCCTAAAGTTGAAAAGTCTTTTTTTGAGAAAGAGCCTAGAAAAGAGAGAGAGAAAGAAAAATTAAGAGATCGAGAAAGAGATAGAGATAGAGATCGTGAAAGAGATAGGTATAAAAAAGAACTAAACCGAAAAACTACAGATTTAAAAAGTCA
Source organism: Pemphigus obesinymphae (assembly GCA_025469235.1). NCBI lineage: Eukaryota > Metazoa > Arthropoda > Insecta > Hemiptera > Aphididae > Pemphigus > Pemphigus obesinymphae. The sequence goes on along the minus strand of JAIPRL010000457.1, from coordinate 56,393 downwards.
ATTAAGTCCTGATAAAGAGAGTAATGATACAAATAATGTATCTATATCAGAATGGATGAAACCAGTTGATTTACCAGTAGAAAAAAGTATGATTACTTTAAAAGAATCTGTGCAGAAATCTAAAGATAGATTACATAAAAACAAAATTGATGAACTTGATGATTTCAAATCTGGACCATCTGATGTTCATATAATAAAAAAACAAAGACTTGAAGAACCAAAACCACCAACTGTGTATGAAAAAAAAGATGAAAGCTTTAATTTATCTCATCGTAGCAAAATTAAATTACCTTTCATTGGAAAAATGCCATTTGCAAAACCTACTACTAAAAAAACAAATTCATCTAATAAAGATATACCCAATTTTACTGTAGAAAGTACGACTGACAAACCTAAAGATAATTTAATGGACTCCGTAGCAATTCAAAAAATGTTAATAGAAAAAATGATTACTGCAGCAAATGAAAAAAAGGTAAAAGTAATTAAATAATTAAATTGTATGTAATATTTGAAGGTTAGAACTAATAATTAATTATGTATAACTTGTTATTAAAAGTTTTCATATATAGGTATTTAACAAGCTAAGTTATTACTTTTTTACTAATATCGTACATGTACCTATGGGCACCTATAGATACATAACACAATATTAAATAAAATATAAAACTTAATAATAAAAAAAATTAAACAGACATCCATAAATTTTTGTACTCTTAAATCTTAATTTAATGCATTTTAGTTATAATTAATTATACAATTATATTGTGTATCTTACTAGTAGGGATATAGTGGAGGGTATACGGTGTATACCTACATCTCAATTTGTTCATTAATGCATATAACCAAACTTTTTTATTTCATATGCCGGAATACAATCGTATTCTCATTACTTCGACTATCGTCGAATAAAATTTACAGTTTACTGACAAATTCAAAATACCACCTACTATTTAAAAAAAAACGCTTAGTTTTATTTATTATTTTTTCTTCATTATCTGATAAGTGACATGCTTAAGGAAAACAAGAATTTATAACTTGATAGTTGTAGCAGCAGTATTATGTTCTTAGGTAGACTTAGTTTCTTAGTTTAGACTTCGTTCTTAGGTAGCTGGTATCTCCATGAATATTGTACAATTATTGTAAATTATTATATGTTTTATTGACTTTGGGAATAGTACTTAATGACGATAAATTTTACATATTGTAGATAATATAATAGTATATATTTGATTACATACTAAAATATAATGATGCATGTATTTGGGAAAATCAATTCAAAACGACTATAATCATTATGTACCTATCGATTTACCAAAATTTTAAATGCTTGTAGACCGTGTCTAGTATATCTATACCGTACACATACTGAATTTTTAATTTATACAAATTAACAATGGGTACACATATACTTATATTTTTATGCAATTCTCTATATGTCATAATAGGTAAACTAATTGAATATTTAAGTACCTAATATAATACATGTAGGTATCAAAATATTAATTATTTTTGATATAAAATATTTAAAAAAATATATTACCTTTCTTAATACTAAATACCAAAGAATTCATTGATCAATTTATTTATAAACAGTGATGGATTTGGGGAGAGATGCAGGAGAACCGAGTTACTCTTCAATTTTTTCATGTTTAACAGTACCCACTTATTTATTTGTGAAGGAACGCAGCATTAGTTTTAATTTTTATTTAACATTTTTAAAAAATATCAATTTTCTTTGGAAAAATAATGAAATTACGAAAACTAATACTTTTTTGTCTTATTGCATATATGTAATAGGTTTTAAATAAAAATCATGATATAGAATTTTGAATAATTGAACTTATTAAATTAATAAATTGGTATCATAGGTTATAAATAATTTTCATTATTCATTAATGACTAAATCCTAAATGAATGGTAAAATCAAAACGACACCGATAAATTTCAGTTATAGATAGTTTATGTTTTTAATTCTAATAAAAATAGGAGGCTTGAAATAATTTAAAGGACCACACCCCTCCTCTCCAAAAAAAGAAAATAAGTTGCCCAAGCTTCAGTGTATACCCACTTAAAAATGTATGAATGCATCACTGCTTATTAGTATATTCAGGTGCGGACTGGTGAATAGGAGCATGAAATGCTAAATATTATTTAGGGCAAATATTTTATACCTACTCTGTAAATATACCAAATATGGTAAATAATATTCAGTGGCATGCACTTCAGCCAGTCTGCGCCTGAGTATATTACTGATAATTTAATGTATTTAAATCAGATTCAATATGCTCATCTAAAAATCTAGAAATTAAAAACTTATTTTATTAAACATTTAAAGAATTTTTATATAATATAATATATTAATTATATATGTTTTTATTTATTTTTGATGCAAAGAAATATATAATCAACTATTTCAAGCAGTATGCCAGAGTACTGTGGGCATTTAAAAATGTTTTGATAAACATACCTATTTTATTTAAAAAGTAATTTATGTAATTTGAAATAATTGTAGATAATATGGATTTTTACAATATAGATATATTACATACTTATACAATCTGAGTGCACGGCAGTGTGCCTGCCAAATTCTATGCAAACTTAATATGAACCAATTCACCCGGTTTTTCTAATCCTCATATTTTTACTTCCTCTTAAAATGAGCTTTTAAAATTTGAACATAGATTAAGCTCAAGTAGCTTAAAGCACTGTAAAAAAAAATTGAGCCCTTAATAGTAAACCTTACGAAAGGGGAGAAATAGTTTTCATTTTTGTTACTGATTGACTCCCTCATTTTCAAAATTATAAGGCATTTCCCGTATTAGTAGAAATGTGAAATGCACAAAGGTAGGTCTTATAGTATCAGTAAAAGGAAAAATCTGAAAATTCCCATTTTAAAATGTTCTCAAAATGAATGCCGTATTAGGGAGTGTAGTTCTAAATGCATGAAGTGACATGCATGAATTTCATCTTCTATCGATTTGAAATAACAAATTTATTTAAATTTCATTATTAAAACTGCTCTTTTATTTGTATTGCTTAACACTTGGCCCATCTCTGATTGAAGCATAAAACATAATTATTAAACGTACTCATTTAGGAGTTGCGTGAGTGATGGACAGAAGAGAACTCGGAAGAAAATAAACGGTTCAGATCACCTACAAAAAAGTCAGCCAATCAAAATAGTGGTATTTACATTGTGGACAAGTCTGTTTTATGCTTCTTTCAGAAAATGGCCAAGTGTTAACGAGGACGTCGCACCCGCATTTGCTGTCTCCGTCTATCTAATGGGCAATATTTTATTTATTAAAATCAAAATTACACTATGCAAAACAATAAATATGGTGTTTATGTTAAAATTGGAGTTAAACTCCTATTATCAATTTTAAAAAGAAGAATATTTTCTAGAAAATGACATACCCTTTTTGTAAAACATTGTGTATCAAAGAAGTTACAACTTAGAAGTTTTCTTTTTTTTTAAACGCTCTAATTTCTTTGATAAACAATATTTTACAAAAAGGATATGCTATTTTCTAGAAAATATTCTCCTTTTTAAAGTTGGTAATATCTGTTTTAACATAGTCACCACATTTATTGTTTTGTGTAGAGTAATTTTGCTATATTACCCATTAGATAGATGGAGACAGCAAATGCAGGTGTGACATCCTCTTATGCAATACAAATAAAAGATCACATGTTGCTCATAACAGTAATAGTGAAGTGAGTTTATGAACTAAACAAAGAGCAGACTTGGCCACAATGTAAATATCACTACTTTAAAAGGCTGACTTTTTTTGGGGGGGGGGGGTCTGGAACTTGACTCCTTTTCACAGTTAGAATTTTGTTATGGATTGTATATAATACAAAATACAAATTATGTCTATTGAAAATTTCATTTGATTCTGAACTAAGTTGTATTTATAATCCAAAATTGACCAAGTTACAGTTATTTTAAGTTTGAAAAAAATGATTTTTTTTTCCAATTTTAAAATGCTTCTTGTACTTGTTCATTTATTTATGGATTTTAATAATTTTTTTCATAAAAATGATAATGAATTTACATATTGTGCAAATAAAGATATTGTAATTTGAATATATTGTTTAAGACTGATTTATAAGCACAGTGGAACCTTAAGAAAAATTAAAGATCACTCAAACTTTTTCAATGGCTCACTCACATATTTTAGACATAAAAATATCGTTTTAATAAGAAAGATATTGAATAATCTGTTAAAATTTTACAAATAATTATAACATTTCTTGCGTATCGAGTAATTTTATCAATAATTGCTTATCGTTTGTAATCATGTTTTTTGTGTCATTCTGTTTGTTTTCACTATTATCAGTTGTCGGTCGGCCATGTAAATAAAATAAAAATTCAAAGCACTTGCTAAAAAAACTTGTAAAACCTAAAAATAAATGTAAAATACTTGTTATTCTATAATTTACTAGTCTAATAATAAATAAATATATTTAAAAAAAATCTATGAAAATTTTGTTTCCCTTGGATATCCACTTATCAAGGTTCCATTGTATATGCATTTGTATTTATATGTAAGCTAAGTGTATAACTTTAAGTTACAATGTGTCCACCGTAAAAATTTAGTAATTATTTTTACATAACTATACAGTGTTTATTAATTGAAATTATAATGTGTTATTGGTTATTTCTTATTATTATTTAAAAATATATTATATTGAGGACAAAATGGTAAATTATATTAAATAAACTACTTTATAAACACAGTTAAACTTACTCCATAGAAAACAAAAATTCATTGACAGGATATGCATAACAGTAATATAATTTTAAACCAAATTATTGTACGTTTCCATAATTTATCTAGTTATATTTAAATTTTGTTAATTGAGTGAAATGTTCTTTAAGAAGGCATAAAAATAGCCTTATCGCTACACATTCTAGATTGTACTAGTCCACAATAATGTTGCAATTTTCCCATAAATAATTCCATTTGGCATTAAGTTATTTATATTTAATTTCACGTGCTCAATACATAAATATTATTTAAATTATTATTTCACGAACTGAGTCCACTATTGCATATCTTGATAAGTGAACAATTGATTTAATTTTCTTATAGAATAAAATACTGACACCCCAACCAACTATAAGCAATGTAAATGTGGTATTATTTAAATGTTACCCATAGTCTTTTTTCTTTTTATTGCCAAGGGTTTGTAAATCAAGAGGCCTAATAACTTGTTTTGGTGTATTTTCCTATAATTGGGACATTTTATGAACCAATTTATATGAAGACTTTTAACAATGTCCACTTAGTTAAAACCATAACTGTTTACATTTAACTAATAAGTTATAATTATATGAACTATAAATAAATTAAATGATTTATATAATATATTAATATACACTTAATCAACATTTTTTTCAGATTGAAAAACAAATATTACCTATTGACATGGATATTGATGATGAAAATGAAAATAATGATGCAATTTTAAGTGCAGAAACTGGTTCAATTGATACACAATTGAATCCTATACAATCAGGAAACCAAATACATCAAATGTATAATCAATCACATACTACAAATATATTACCTCAAGATCTAAGCACTGCATTGAATATGATTTTTCCTTGTAATGAATCTTCTATAGTGCCTACCATAAACCCATCAATTAATCCTCAAATTAATAATCCATTAATACATCAACATTTTAATGTATCTTATGATGTTACAAATAATTCGAGCATTTCCCCTGAAAGAAAGAAAAAGAAAAATGCTCCATCGCAGCGAAAACGTAGACACTTGAAGAAAGTTATGGTACAAGAAGATGATTCTATAAAAGATGAGTATGATGATGATGATGATGATGATAAACCAGAAGTCCCAGTTATTCAGGGACCTAAAGAAGAAAATAAACGGAAATCAAATGGTAATGAATCTGAGGGAGATGAACTTGCTATGCTTGGTATTGATGCCGAAGACATGGCTGCCCAATATTATTGAAATATGATATCTATAATTGTGTTTTTATTAAAAATTATGAATTCTGTTTGTTGTAATTTAATGTTCCTTACATACATATATAAAATTTTAAAATTATCTTTCTAAATAATTAACTCAATACTATGTATATTATTGAACAAATTTATGTATGGACTTAATAATTAATCATTTTTAAATAAATTAATAATTCATGCTAAATAATATTATAGTTTGAAGTAACCCATATTAGGACAAATGTTCATATTTTTATGAAAATATTTGAAAAAAAAAAAAGATATTTTTGGAACTTCCGCAAAATCTTGATTGCCATACATTAAATCTGTTTCTGATTAAAAATATATATATTTAATTTTATTGTTTAGGTTTATAGTTAAATATTACTTAAGTTATATGTTTGAATAAAATACTTTATTAATTTTAGATATTCTGTGATGCAATGAATAAGTTTTAAATGCTATCACTATATATATATAATTTAGGATGGTACTTTTTTAAGATTGACAAATTTTAAGTGTTCCCTAAGTTTGTTCTATGTATTAAAAAAATAATTCTGATAATTTATTATATCAAAAAAAGGAAAAACATGCAGTTTTTTTTATACATAACAAAATTTATGTTCTGAATATAATAATATATAATAATAATAAATATATATATAATAATAATGTAAAACGAGCCCATCGCGTCGGTTAGCATCTGTCCCGGAACTTCTCTGACCACTCGTGTGATCTCGTCCTTTAACTTTTGGGGTATGCAGAGGCTCCTCATGCAACTGTTGCGTGTTTACTAAGTACCAATAGCGATAATTTTGCTTATTAACATAACCATGGCCGCGAGCCGGTGTCCGACCAAATATGGGCCGGTGTCAGACTATTTATGAGCTGCCGACATGATTCGTGTTAATAAGTAACTCAATTATTATAGCGTAATTTATTACATGTATGCTCGGCGTACTCGTAAAATAAATATTGTTATATATTAAAATAGATCAATAGACGCTATCAATAGTATGGTTCAACTTATTAAAGGGACCTATTAATACCTAGTCTATTACTAATTATTTTACTTATTGATTTCCATAAATATCAGTATGTTTAGAAAACATATTAAAACCCAAGCGTTATAATAGCGTTTACACTGCTTGTGTACTGTGTATACTTATTACTTCATGTATCTATACTATATTTAAGTACCTAACCTACTTTTACCACTGGCTATTTATTTGATATGTTTTTTAGTGGTGTTTTCCATAAATAAATATTAACATATAATTATAATTTAAATTTTATTTCCGTATATCTATTCTATAGTGCCCAGCCCAAACAAGTTCTGATCAACTAAGTACGTACCATATTTATTTAGTCTCTCGCCTCGTTTATTGTCAATATTTTCCCCAAAAATTAGGCTATTTATGTCTGACAATAAATTTAAAAATTATTGTAAGATGGTTATTTCACCGAGATAAAATGCACGCGGGAAGAAGTTGGCGAGCGTAGCGATCGATTTTTTTCTTTTCAGTTATTTGGGCTGGTCAAAAACTCAAAACTAAAATGGCGTCACTGCCATTCAAGTGGAAAACAATTGTCGTTCATTAATACAATCATGAGCTGTGCACATTAAAGTATTAAACACGCTATTGATAATCCCCTACCAATAATTGTTGGCAAACTTCAATCTCTTAGGGATGAAACACTAAATCTAATTTTAAACAGGGCCGTAGCAAGACCCAATAGCGCCCCTGGCAATGAACAGAATTTGCGCCCCCTCCTCAATCACTGTCATTCCTATGAAATATTTGTGGGTAGAGTAATAAGAAAACGAGGGCTTTTCATAAATTTGTTGATTGAACTGTCCAAATAATTGCCAACCCAAAATTTTTTTTTTCTTAGTGAGACAGTACTCTCTTGCTGACCTTATAATCATCCAATTTCTTTTTTTATTACTTTAAAAAACGTCATTAAAAAAACCACCTTTAACATAAATATCTCCTTTTTTTATTAAATATTAAAATCGTTACATATAAAATTAAGTAACCACTATAAGTGATCGTTAACACGAATAATATTTAAATATTGAATAATGCTTTGTACATCATAGAGTACCTACCTATATTAGTATAATACTGTTCATGTTTATTATTTTGGTATGGACTTGCATGATTTTTTTTATCATAAAATACAGTATTTTTAGTTACAATTTTATAGTATATAACTAGATACTAAATAGGGTACTAAATAATAAAGAATTAAAAAATACAAATATTGTTATCAAGCAGAAAATATATGATAAAAAAATACTACAGTATGACCTATATATATATATATATTAGCTGCAAAAATAAGGCAAGTTCGGACTTGCCATGTTTTTGACCATGTATAAAACATTAAAAGAGGCAAGTCCATTTGCACGTTATCTCCGTAAATAACAATTGGACATACCTTGTTCTTGAACAGTATTAACCATGATGATATGGCGCATTCAAAACGATCAAAAACTGATTTTCGAAAAAAATGGACTTGCCCTGTTGTTGCGGGGAGCCCTTCAATTGAAGTATTTTTTTCGGAGGAAAGTTGAAAGAATTATTTTGTTTTTTTGCTGTTCAAAATTATTAAGGAAACGCTCACTCTCGTCTCAGTTTTTCCTGATGTACCGCGCCTAAAATTATCATCAGTAAATTGAGACGGACCCTCATTGAAATTGCGCCTTTGGTATTATTGCGCCCCTGGCAAAAGCCCTCTTGCCAGTGCCCAGATACGGCCCTGGTTTTAACATCCGACTAGGTACTGCAGTTGATTCGTTGATCCCAAACAACGGAACGGTCGAGGCTCCGCAATGTATTCAACCCTATATTGTCCACATTTAATAATAGTTGATTTCGTTCGTTAATACTTCTCATCACCACCGTACCTGTTGTGTTGAATGATGTGACCCATCTCGAGATGGTGTTGTGATCAGGAATGACACGGAATGTCTCTGCGTTTGAATGATAGATTCACCGTTTTCGAAATACAGCCGTACTGTGAACATGCGTTGTCGCACACTCCACACCACTTAAAACTGCATCTTATCAGCTTTCCAACGAGCCGTCACCTACCTACCTCGATCGGACTTCCTCACTTGAAGTATTAATATTTTTAAAAACATGCGTTTGTTCTGATGGACCCTGTTGTACTAATTATTCACTCACTAAAAAAAAAGGTTCCAAAAAATCAAGAAAAACCTGTAGAAGTTGATGCTTTAGGAAAATGGCTTAGTTTTTAGCATTTACCCATATTTTCTTGTATTTTAAAGTTACACTTAAATTATAATAAAAGTAGTATTATTTTTATTACCTACCTATATTATTAAGAACATTACATTCTCTAAGAAAACGTAGGTACCTACTCGCTTTGATAAATTTTTAAATATTTTATAAAAAAATAGATTTACCTAAAACCTCCATGGTTACCTACCACATGCCTGCCGTAGAAGTTGACTAATTAAAGTGAATTAAAAATCGTAAAATTTTAAAATTTAAACGAAAAAAAGTTCAACTAAAAAACTCCATGCTACGGCATAGTAAATATTCTCATCTTTCATAATATGAAATATTATTTTGCATGAATGTTGAGTCTCTGATTACCAAGAGAGAAGTTGTAGTATAGAGTGTGAACGCTATAATGGGTGGGTAGCATCCTATTAATATTGGTCATTAGCACTGTATTATTTCTTCTTTGCTAAAAGTCTAGGACGAACCCAATATCTTCTTTTGAAATGCTTTTTTGTTAAACTCCAAATTACGCACGCAGCTGCAGCAATATCAGCATCATTCTCGTTCCACATTTTGTCGAAGACTAAAATGTTTATTAAATATGTTTCTTTGGTCTGGACGCAAGCGTTTTTAAATTTTGTAGGCAACTGTTGAAAACATTTTGTTTCGAAAAAGGGTGAAAATGTTTCATATTGGTGTGAACGCGTCGGCTTTATATACATAAATTTGAGATACCTTGAAATACCGAAAATAATAAATCGACGGGGCACGCTACAGTCGAATCACCAGTTTCATGAAATGCACTATAGTATTGATCATGACACTTAGTGCTTACTGCTCACCGTATGTAGGACACAACAATAATATAATATTTAATTCATTTTCAAAAGTATTTCGTTAGACAGTTACAGATTCTTTATTTTGAGTGTATAAGTAGGTAGGTACGTTAAAACATAAATTATATCTATAAATGTTCCCATTTATACTAGGTATATTTAGATATGTACAGGTGTTTTTGGTCATAAAATTGAAATTTTGGGAATAAATTCGTGTTGGAAGTAGAAATTAAAAATCCACTTTATGTTTTTTCAAATGTAACTACCTTAATGTTGAATTATTTATTCCAAAATTATTACTATCACATGAGATATATCGACCTCAAAGTCCTATAATTCGATAGGTAATATATTTTTTTCTAATTTAGAAACTATAAATGTATAAACCAAAAAAGAACAAATGTAGACATCACGTCCGCTTAGAACATTTTGAATTTGGATACAAACCAAGGTTACACATAATAATTTAGTATAATATATTATTACATATATGATATATATATATTAAATAATATTAATTACATTTATGAAATCTTAACTAGTAATTTTCTATTACAAACATTTACAATTCAAATAGATATGTTTATAATCATTTTTTTTAGTGTATCAAGTAAGTGCTAGTAGTTGTCTGTTTATAACTTCTTATCTGTGATTTTTTATTCTAAATGTTAATATTTAATTTAAAAATTATAACCTCCAGTTCCGAAATCGTTACAAGGAAAATAATTTATTAAAAAATATTAACATAAAAATGTATTGCCAAACAGTAAGTATAATATTGAATTTGTTTTTATATTTTCTTTAATCTATACTTACCTATCTTTCTAAAAAAATTTTTAATTATTAATATTTATGTGTAAACTTTCACCAATTTATTTTATGATATAGCAATAACTTCCGTTTAAGAGGGCTGCAGTCGGCATTGTTCTAAGGACCCCTGAGTATAGGGAAATTAACATGATAGTAATTTGACTTGAAAATACCTATTTTTTTTTTTTTTTTTTTTTGTCCATTGTAGTGATTTATTGAATAGTCATTTTAAATATTTTGAAAACTCCCCTTTAAAACAACTTTTTTTAAAAATTGAAAATCACTAAATATAGGATAAAATAATCTAATTTGTTGATAAATTCAGATCCGTTTTCCAAATCCAAATCGGACTATACGATAAATCGCTACCTTGGATAAAACATGAACACTTTTCACTTTTGAGTAAAATTTAGAAGAATTTCATGAAACGATATTTTACACGCGTGTGCCTGCGCATACGTTATCGTTATGCGCAATGCTGATAATGTTATTATACGGGTATCGTGGCGGGATTTACACATACAAGACATTTTCGTGTTATTTGAAAATTTCCTATACACCACTTAAAATTAGCCCGCAGAGCTTATGTATTAATAAATCAACTTTTTAAATTTTTATATCCAATATTTGGTCAACAAATATTTATTAATTTTCAACTTCATGAAATAATTTTAAGGAATAAATAAAAAAGTCGATCAAAAGTAAAGTTGTTAACAAATTTAAATCAGTTTTCATAATATTTATAGGACTATTCCATCTTTTGCCATGATGGATAATAATAGGTATTTTTAGTATGTAAAAATTGCCTGCAGAGCTGTCTTAATGATGAGTAAATGATAAGACTTGCTTTGTTTTATATAATATGCTAACTGTAATTAAAGTTATGGCTTTCACCAGAGAGGATGATGTGAGGCATGATTATTGGTGGATGTTTGGCGGTTATTGTTGTTTGTTTTTATTTCAAATTTTTATTTATGTGCATGTATTTTATAAAATTGTATCCATTGCAGTTATGGGATATTGCTTTCCATTCTATACATTTTCATACGCACAGATACAAGTCATGCAGTAACATTAAGTTAAATTATTTTAATTTCCGTGTAATACAATATAAAAGTATGATATTCTTTGACAAAACTGTAGGACTTGAGGTTTGACAATTTGAATTTTAAAAACATACGTTACATTTGGTTTAATTAAGGGAATTTTCAATAATTGTATTTTTAGTTGTAATATAATATTAATTAATAAAAAAATGTAATTTTTATTACCTACCTATAATATAACAAACAATTTTTGTAATTTTAAAAATCGCCTTGATCAAATCAAAGTAAATACGTTAATGAAACAAAATCCATCACGCCAAGTATCATATAGTTTTGTCAACCCTGTGTATATTTTGGAGTAAATATCAACCATTTTTTAAAACGATTGCAGCCCTTTAAAACGAAATGATAATCATTTTAAATCTTCAAATAATTTATTATCGAATATCAAAAATATATATATTTAAAATTTATATAAATTAATTAGTTTCATAATTGAATTAAATAATAAGAATAAGACATCATAAGACATTAAATTCTTCAACCCGATGTTACAGAGCGCACAAATTCTTCATAGTTAATGTTGCCTAAAGAATCTTCTTGCCCAGCTAATAATTGTTCAACTTCTTCATCAGTTAGTTTTTCCCCTATATCAATACACAGTTTAATTAATTTACCTGCTAATATAACATTAAGATATTTTCTAACCAAGCGTAGTAAGTAAATGGCGTAATTCTGCAGATGATATAAATCCATTTCCTTCTTTATCAAAATGACGCAACCCTTCATTAAAGTCATCAGCTGTATTTGAAGATCGATTTTTAGATATAGCTTGATAAATAGGTAAAAATACTTCAAATGGAATGCGTTCATCTAAGAAAAAAAAATATGTAGGTAATTAAAAATAATCACTATTAGCATTTTCATTTTATTCATTTACACTACACGCTCGGTATACCTTACCAGAGAATTCGATTTTTAGATTTTTTTTTTTTTTTTGGAGCTTATGAAGTTTTCGACGTTGAAAACAATGGTGTAATTAGAATTTTGTGATCAGACTCAGTTTAGAAGTTATAGCAATTTAAAGTTAATGATTTTACGTTGTTTCACTTATACTTCATATACTAGTGGTCTACTAAGAGTTCTGGGGCCACCTCCCTGCCACCCAGTCTACCAGCCGATGCCGACGGCGCCGCTGTAACCTAACGCAATCCATCAATCCTTCCTTCTTTAACCGAATATAATCTATATACCATCGCCCCCTTTCATCATAGTCCCACACCTTAAAATTACCTTTTATTTAAAATGTTTTATTATTACATCTATGACATAATACAAACCATACAATTCCCTTCAAAACATTAGAAATTTGTAAACCACCCCTCCTCATCCCACCCTAACTTTTTAATTTTTTTTATAATAGTCTATCATAAGTTACATTATAATATTATATAGACATATATCAATACAAATTCAAATTTAGCATGCTTACACGATTTACTTGGTACTATTTAGCATGCTAAATATATATTTAACAGGCTTATACGGTTATACTTCATAATATTTAGCATACTCCAACGTTTATACTTATAGTTGGGAGAATTAAAAGTGCCCGCTGATCCGAACGATCCTGGTGATTTATTTTCACCACGGTAACGTAAAATAGTTTTTAGTAATACATGATAATGTTCCACAACCCCCCTAAAATAAAACTACAATAGTTAATAGGTTCCATTTGTACCTAGAATGAACCTAAAAAGGTAATAATAAAGACGTACACAAAAGCGTAATCAGCGAGACGTTGTACACATACCGTGCGACTGATACCTTAAGCGTGTCTTAGTTTGAGAACCGCCCCCTCTTATCAGAAAAAAAATAGTTGCTAACACATTTGCCAGCGGCCAGTTTTCGTTCTCCCGAATATATACTAATATTTAACCGTTATTTGTATATAGTATTTGTCTCTCACACATTTTTTATATGAATGTTTCTTTAAAATATTTAATAGTATCCAAGGTATAATAAGTATATAATTAAAATTATTAAGTTTTCCGCAAATTATTGATACTTCTCTCAAACTAATGTTAAACATTGTCATTTTATTAGAAATATTTCAATATCAGTTGCAACTATCAAAGCGCATAGTCGAGTGATTATGAATTTAGATTATCGTGCTCATCATAATTCGACCTTCAAATCGAGATTATGTTTTTATATTATGTGTATATGTAATACATATTCAAACGTATATACTAGACGACATAATCTTAAAAATCATATTAAAATAACAATTTAGAAATTGATACATCTACAATTCTACTGTTAAACGTACAAATAAGAATTATGCGGGTAAATAGGAAATTTAAAAAATGATTTTTAAAAGCATGCCTAATATAAACTATGCATTTAATAGTACAAACGAGTGTAGTAGTTCAGTACTAAACGAGATAGCTAAAGCTCGCAAAAATATTAAATGTAAATTGAATTTAAACACATTGGAGACGAAGGACTCGTCTGACGAGTCCATAATATTTTAAACGAATAGACGATATGATTTTTCTCCAACAACGTTGTGGACGAGCGACTCGTTTTACGAGACTTTAGAATTTTAATAATATAGATTATAGACGATCAATTTCTCGCCTTTTTTGTACGTATGGACGAGCATTATTTACGTATTTTCTAAAATACATATATAATATAATATTCCTTATATTTATTTCATTATTTTTCAAATTGTTCGTGCTATTGTTAATCTATTAATAGAAATGTATACCACCTGGCACCTGCCTTCTGGGGCCATTCAATTGTTTACAATGTGCATTGTAAATATGGTCTATTTTCGAAAAACAAAAGTCAACATACAATATTACGCCGTAAACATAATATTTTGTATGTAGACATTCAGGTAACTACTTATTTCATTTATACAACAAAAAATAATATGCATTTATTAATAAATACACAATTTAATAAAATGTATAGAGTGAAAAATCGATTCAGCGTAACACAACCACTTACAGGGTGATACAAATTATTAAAAAAAAATAAATAAACGTTAAGTATCAAGGCATTCATGAGCGCAATAGGTATTCCCTCACAGATGAATGGCGGTGTCCGTTCTAATCGATATTAGCCATTCCGATGTGCTGTGCTACTGTTCATTTAAATTACACAGCAAAATGCCGCCAAAATATTTAATTGATATTATCAATAATATCATTATATTATCTACTATCGATTAAAATAATTACTAGCCTTTTAGGAAAAATATTCAATTTCATAACGAAGTTTAAATCCTTGTGACTTAACAAACAAGTCATGCGTCCATTTCAACTATACTGGCGAGGACTCGTAAAACGAGTCGTTCGTCTCAAAACGTTATTACTAAAAAACCAACGTCTATTTAAAATAGAACGGACTTGTGAAACGAGTCCATCGTCTCCAACGTTATTACAAAGAAATCTATACTCTGTCTCCAATGTGTTAAAAAACGAAGAAACTCAAGTTCAGTCATTAGTTGAACATACATTTAAACCTAACCTATGAAATATCAAATAAATACGAGTGATTTAAAAATTGAAAATTATAACACGATTGAACAAGAAATAGAGGAAGAATCATTAAATTTTAAAAAAGTATATGTAAAATGTATAATCCATACGAAGAACAAAACCAAACAAGATTCAATAAATGATTTAGGTCCTCTGATCTAGATAGAAAATATGAACCCAAAGAACTTTACAATGGTCAGATTAAATTGGGCGAAAAATAAATAATTTTCTATGGAAACGCACTAATTATCGAAGATAATTCGTACTCATTAACACCAGGACTTGAACAATTATCACAGTTATCAGCTAATTACTGATATGATTGATAATAACTCAAATGGTTGTTATACCCACTACTTTTAGTTATTAGTGTTTTTTTATTTTTGCCGTTTTACGTGGTTGACTTAATATAATTATAAATTTAAATATTTAAATAAATACCTAATAATAATAAATTAATACCGTTTATATTACTGGACTAATATAATATATGGTGACATCATGAAATTTTTTTTTTATTACGAGTATAATAGCTATATTATAGGTCAATTATTATACTGTCAACACTTATTGCACTCACTATATATTACACACATACAATTAACATTTAATAGTTCATACAAAATACAAATGCACCACAGCATTAACTATTACGCATATTTATCATTTTGCCATAGCAACAATAAAAGACGATAGTAGTAATTTACATAATAATACCGTATGCATTATATATTATATTATATAATTAACCACAAAACCTTCAACAAAATTGATATGCTACTCATTTTTAAAAAACCCATAACCCGTATAACCCATATACATATATTTGGGCTGAACTACCCTTTACTATTTCAAACATAAAATAACCGTAATCATAACCTATATTTTTCCATTACAAAGTCCTGCTCACAAATTAAGATAGTAAGATACCCAACGGGCTATGGTAAACACCACGATTTAAGATATACTGGTTACTCATCGAATACCGATTATGTGACCCAAAAACTGACACTCCATAAAACCACTTGCAGCGCTCCTAGCGGTAAAAATTATAAAACAATGTCGCCAAATGCAGGGGATATTAGTAATAGTTGTACTATAATAATAATAATAATAATAAATATTTTGTATAAAATCATTGATTCTATCACGATAATCCCGATTATGTTGATAATACAGCTCGTAATACTGTTAGGAGCGCTAGTAGTGATTTTTTGTCAGCTGATCTAGATTCTCAGTTTATAAGTCGCATTGGTTTACTATTTAACATGGGCCAATGAGCTACCTATTTATCTTAAATCGTGGTAAACACGTAGCCGCCGCGGTCATCAAACTGAATGTCGATCAGCTGACATGTATGGAAGAATACTATTAGTGTTCTATGCAACGAAATATATGCATCAATTATACGCACCGCGCCAATTTAAAATCAAATTCAAAATAATACAATGTAGGAATAATACGGATGTAGCATTTCAGTTCTGGGTCTATTATCTCGGATCTGAGAAGACCCAGGGACCTAATGTAAGCCCTCAAAAGTCAAAATGTTTTCGTATTGTTATGTATACTATACATGGACTACACAAGTGCATTTTTTGTAAAGCAAATACCTATATACCGTCTAAAAGAGCTCCTTCCCCCGACTAGTCCAGTTTCCTCTCGAAATTGGAACGTGATATAAAACTTTTAAAAATGTATGCACCACGCTGTAAATACTTCAGCATTCAGTCTGCTGAGGTTTTACAGGACACAGTCCGTATACCTTGTGGACAAATTGAATACATTGCAAATAATGCAGCAGAATTAATACATTTAATATTTTGATTGAATTTGTGCTTTGTAATTAGATATAGGTATTAAATATTTTAGATACATTCAATACATCAGGGTTCAGCTTTGAGTCCTTACTTATTTTCTTTGGTAATGGATGAGATAACAAAGGATATCCAAGGGGAGGTACCATGGTACATGTTGTTTGCAGATGATATAGTACTGATAGGAGAAAGTCCTGAGGAAGTGAATGGTAGACTTAAAGAGTGGAGGGAAGCTCTGGAAAGTAAAGGACTAAGGATTAGTAGGAGTTAAACAGAATATATAGAGTATGATTTTGGTGAAAGGGAACACAGAGAGAATAGGGAAAGGCTAGAAATAAAGTTAAGTGGGGATGTGGTGGGAGAAGTGGAGAGGTTCAAGTATTTAGGGTCCGTTATACAGAAAGATGGGGGTTTCGAAGAGGATATGAAACACAGGATTAAG